>MVGT01001312.1:33562-91070 GCA_002174775.1 Macleaya cordata | reverse complement strand
TCTAGTATGTAAGTGGTTGCCGCGCGCCTATTGAAAAAAGTAAAATTTGCTTATTTAAACACAAGTGATTGCTAACAAGAATCTTTACCTCCAAACCCTAATTAAAAACCAAACATACCCCAAAACTTAAAAATTCTGATCAGCCTTCCCAAGACAAACACACCCAGCATTCAAGATCGAGAAGAAAAAAGATATGATCGATCAACTAAAATGAATAAAAACTGACACATGCATGCAACAACTTTCTCTGAATAAACAAATAAACTTAAAACTATAAATCATTAACAACCTGCCATATATGATTCCCCCTTCTGAACATAGCTTTGATTGGATTAGGGTTCACATTGTTTTCAGTGAACAAGGAAAGTTTTTTAAGAAGTAGTAAGAATTGAAAAGAACTCATCACCCAGACCTGCAACGGTCAGTTTCCTCATTTAAAAAATATGAATTCCTGTCTAGGGTTTAGTTCCCATCTACCCAATTGAGGAATGACACTTGTCCATCAAGTCTTTTTTAAATTCTTTTGGTCAAAGATGATACAAATATAGATATATGTGTATATCAATGATTGATGGTCACGTTATATCAAACAGAGAGTTGTATATATGAATATTTATTGGGCATTCTTTTAAAGACACAGAGCATCTTTGAAGCTAGGAAGAGATGTTTTCAGTTTTCTTTAATGAATTAGCTAGGGTAAGTAATAATAATATATAGAATAAATATATCATCACCCAAGTTTGCATGCAGTTCTCAACGTTGGATTTCATCTTGTTTGTGATGTGGGTTAATTAGCAAGTTTTAGAGAGAGAAAGGGAGAGATCCAGAGAGAGAAAAAGAGATGAGTGTGTGGAAGGTAGGTTGGACGGTGGAGTGGGTGCTGGTCAGCAATGGAAGTGATGATGAATTGGCTGGTCAGCCATGGAAGTTATGAAGAAATGAGAAATATGGTTATTGCTAGATAGTGACCATGCATATATATATATATATATATATATATATTTGCATGCATTTATATCTATTATCAGGACAGATTATATGTACTTTAGATTTATGTTTTTCATTTATATATGTACTATAGTCATGTGTTCTAATATATAAATTTAATTAGAAAGCCATCAACCACGTTGTCTGTTTGATTTCAGAATAATTTTGCGGTCGTGGTATTATCATGTGGATTTGGTCAATATAATTAATTATATATGTTGATAATTTCTTTGTGTCCATTGTAACGTCATTTTTTGCGTTCGTTGGCGACGAACTTTTTAACGTCTACATCTATTCTTGATGGGTTGATCTTTGCACTTTTCACTGTTTGTAATATATCTCGACTTTATTGTAATTTGGGCATTAGTCCCTTCTAAAAAAATGAATCAATTTTGGTTCGATTATTGAACTACTGGAACTTGAACTAATTACAAGTACTCAGATCTGGTTCTCATCATCAGTTTCGATTATGGCTACTTAAGTTGAACTATAACTAGAGTAGTAACTGGTTATGGTACTGATGGATTCTCAGGTATTTTGTTTTTTTTTTAATATTTAATTTTTATATGCAAAAAATTCTAAATAATAAAAAATAAATGAAAAAAAAATCGTTATTAAATCGTAACTTGATATCAATTATTCTTATATAGGACATCAAAGTACCAAGAAGCAGAACCATTATAATATATACGAATGGTTCCGATCCTTAACGGTTCTTTCCTAGTTTCTATACGTTATGAAAAATGTGGAATCAAAATCGAGAAAATGGCTTCAGTACTGTTCGGGTTCTCGGGTAAATGGGTGTACATTAATAGCCCTACTCCTAATAGTGCTACCCCCAAAACTCAAGAGAGCATGTTTGATGATAAAGTTAATGTTATGCCTAACAGACCGACTATTTTGGGAATTCCAAAACCCTAACTTTTTGTGGTGAAGACGTAATTCACAAGTAATTAAAATCGATAACCAAAAACATTTACGAGAAGTGAGTGGCTCACGTGCTTATTCTTTCATGTTTTATGAAGGCTTATAGAGAGATGATAATGGATATGAAGATATAACAATGTTTTCCACAAAAAAAAAAATTTCTAGTCCTATTAAAATTTGATTTAAAATTAACAAAAAATGAACAGCTTATAATTATCTAATTTTGATGGGATTAAGATTTTTAAAACGATATGATTTTTAGTGAAGATGATTTAAATAGTAAAGAGATCTCCTACCGAAAAATATACCTTTAAATCATTTCTATTTGGACTCCACAAAGAACATGTAAAAATAAGCATGCAGGGCTTTTATATTCTATCAAAGACTAAGTGATGATCTTAATCTGAGGGGTTAAATCATTAGACCCTATTTAGGTATCTTAGGCAAAATGGTTAGGATAATCTTGTTTTGGTTCACGAATTCTTTCAGTTGGTGGGCTCCACAAATTGGATTAGGGAAATATAACTTGCAACCTATTTTTTGTTTTTACACTCAACTTAGTCTTACACTCGATTTACATCATTGCGCTGAAATTCACATAGAAATGATCTACTCGCTAATTTAATTAGGTGAGATGATGCCATTCATCATTCCTAAAAACATCATACTGTTTTAAATCTATCAACTTTTGGATTTTTATTTAAAATTCAAAAAAATTTGACAAGCTAAAAATTTTAGATTTTTTTTTTGTGTGGAGATGATCTTTAATTAAAAACGAAATCTTGCAAAAAATTTGGCAATCTGTGTGCTCTTGGCAACGGATCGTTTCTCTTTTGTTTTAATATTGTAATATCAAACTAATTTGACTAATGAAGTCAATATCTTGTTACGCTACACATTTTAAAAAAAAAATATTTTTGTAGTAGAAGTATTTCTATTAGTTGTCTTTTTTTGTACAAGAAAATTTATTAATTTGTAAGTTTTGTTTTAATGTTGGGATCTTGAGACTCTAAATTGTGACGAAAAATTCTAACCCCTAAGGGTCAGTTTTTTTTTTTTTAATCAGACGCCGAGGGTCAGATTTTTCTTTTAATTTCAATCAACCGACACAAATTTCTTGACTTGGCAAAAAAAATTTTGAAATTGGAAAAGAAAAAGATAAAGAAGAAACTATATATAGATTTTGGCTTCTCATACTTGCGTGTAAGTCTTGTACAACTAAAATGGCTTGTACAAACTTAGATAACTGTCCAACTAATGTACTTGTTGTCGGGCCAAATGGGTCACCGCTCAAAATATATATATATTTTTTTTATTATCGTTTTCATTTTCTTTACTTCATGAGTCTTTCTATTCAAGTTATAGCTTATGGTGACGTGTGTGCGTAAAATTTGTACGACTATAGCATCCCTTAACTCAGTGGGTGGGTCGTTCAATTTAGGTCCACAATTTACACGATGAAAAAACGGCCATACAGCCCATAAATATCCAACAGTTTCGTACTCATTTTGGGGATTAGATGGTGATACAAGTCTTGCATATACATACACGTTGTTTTAAGCTATAGTCTGTGACAATTTAATTTTATACTTTATTTAGATATCTAGGATCGCAACGTGGCTCATTGAGTCATGACTCACAAAAGGGCGTAATATTTTCACCCCAAACTTTTACATGTTTTACTCCGTTTCATTCTTGCATTAATACGTACTTAGGTTTGCTACATTTGTTTATCGGGGTGGAGTTGGGACAACCTAATAATCGAATTTTTGTGGGGATTAGCCATCATCCGACTCATCGTGTAGATCAAAATCAGCACAGCATAAGAAGCACTTGCAATGCACATTAAGTAATTAAGGCTTCTTAGTTTTAATTATAAGGCAGCTAAATCATTGGCCAAACGGTTGGGACAATGGGACCCACACCATTCGAAGGTACAAAGTTATAGTGATCATCGAGTTTTCTCACACAAACAACTATAGTTAGGGATTTGGTATTGGAAGTTTAGATCATTTGGGTTTTAATATCGGCTCAACTCTGATACCTTCTTGAGAATAGTCCTACATGGAATATGAGAGTCTTGCAAACCTAATATATAAAGATCCTAGACCACTCCGCGCATTACTAATTAGTTTTGAGTTGGATACCCGCAACTTTAATATCAAGCTTTCAATATAAAACCCCACAAAATATCAGCCCTAGGATTATTTCATGTAATCCCCATTGATTGATATTAACCAAGGGTAACAATACTAAGATGATTTACGTGATAAGAAGATCATCCTTACAAAATATCAGCCTTACGAACATTTCATGGAAGCCCCATTCAGCCCTAGGATCATTTCATATAAGCCCCATTGATTGGTGTTCAGTTTTGAGAAAGAATGTTCAACGAGATTTGGCCTTATTGGACAGGTACATATTGTTAATTTTGGGACCGGTTACAGGTTATCATGTCTCCCCAAGAACCTCCTTTAAAAGCCAGTTTGAGATTTTGATTTATCGGAAACCGATAAAAGGACGAGATATTGGATGAATTTTTGACTGTGATGTGAACCCGACCAAACCCGAATTAACCGGGAATGAAAGAACTAATTCAATGATTGACTCGCCCTAAACACGTTAACTCAAAGTAATTAAACTAATTTAAAAACAAGGTAATCAGAGATTTTTTTTTAAATTATTTACTACCAATAAAAAAATAAGAAAATTATTTTTTATTTACTTTGACCTTTTTACCCTTCCATTATCCGTTCATTTCTCTTTGACTCTAGTTGACTAATCATTGCAAAAGGATTAAAATTTGGTGCCTTGATGTGGACCCTGTAAATTTTCGTTTTACCTCTGTCAGTTACTATATCTAGTAAAAAATTAAAGGGTCCTGTTAACGTGTGCCCTAAGGGCACACGATAAGGTTGTTTTTGAAGGAGTTTTTTTGCAAGTTCGAAGTCTTCAAATTAGCTGAATTTTTGTAGACACAATATTATTATTATTTATAAGATGTCCACAAAAAATCAGCTCAATTAGAAATATCTAACCCTCCAAACAAATCACTTTAAATGTGGGCCGTTCATTCACACTATTAAAGTTTAAATTAAGTGTTTGCGGAGCTAGAGGGTGCTAGAGGTCTCCAATTGAGCTGATTTTTTTAGATATGATCCAAATAGTATAAATAATATACATATCCAAAAATCAGCACATTTGGAAAAACTTAAGAAAGTAAACAAAACACAAAACCTAAAAGCTTATCATGTGCCCTAAGGGCACATGTTAACAAATAGGATATTTAAAAAAAAAAAAAGAAGGCTTTGATGTGGGCCCCGTAACTCATTCATCTTGGCCGTTGGGCTTTTTATTAGTTTGTTTACAGGATGATCATAGCACAATAATCAAATGGTCTTCGAAGATGGATGATGGCCGATCGGTTCATCATGATAGTCCGATCTTTCGGAAGTTGATCAATAATCCGATCTTTCGAATGTTGATCAACTAGCGAGGAATATTTGATGGTGGGTTACGTCGAAGATGGATGATCATCTGATCGGTTTATCATGATAAGCTGATCTTTCGAATGTTGATCGAATGGCTAGGAATATTTGATGGTGGGCCATGTTATGGCATAGGGCACCCTTGAGGATTGTCTTGACTCATGAGCAACATAGTGAATGATGTTCCACTAGGGCATCATGTTTTTGCTCCATTAAAAAAAAAACTAACTAATACAGAAAACAAATATAAAATTGGAAATCCAAATTTACTTGGAGTGCATTTGGTTTCCTTGAATTGGATTGGAGGTGGTAGTTTCGAGGACCACCAAAATTAGTTGAGTTCTGCTAAGAGGACCACCAGGTCCTTCATCTTCATGGACCACCCAATGGTTTCAAAAAACAACTTTTTTCCACACACATAGCAAACATTGATTGGTGGTCCTCTAGACTCCATGCCAATTGAAGGTCGAATTAAGAAACCTAAACACAAAAAAAATGTATTAGAAAATCCATGAATCATCGAATGTATGGACGTACGGTAGATCAAAAATACTAGGCCAGGGTTCCCGTCCCTCACACGCACACCCAAAATGATCAGATTCCACACTTCTCAACAAATATGAACGGATAGAAAGTATATATAGAAACCTATATATACTTAACCTAGGATCATAACATTTTGTTTGGCTTCTAAAACCGATGTGTATGGCGGCCCACTCTATCGATGTTGGCTCAATGGTAACCCTTTTTGGCTCCATTCACCTACTAGTATATAATGTCATATCACTATACTCATACATAGTATCAATTGCTCTTAATCCAACCTTATAAAGTTGTTCTTTCTTCTACTCGAACCTTGGATGTTGGGTAGGTCCGATACCAATGTGTTAAAGTTTCGCAACCAAAACACTTAATTAGGGTCAATTTTAACCTTGAATGTTCTCGTTTTATCTAACGTGTGTGGATTCCATCCATTAACATCAGATTATTTCCCTCAATTGGTGTCTAATTGGAAAAATGTATAAGATCCAATTTGTATTATCTTGATTATATGTAAACATTATAGAAAAAAAAAAGAAGATGAAAAGAAAAATTAATATGTGAATCGAGGAGAAATGACTTCTTCATAAATTAAAATTAAAAATAAAAAACTTTTTACTTCGAAAAAGTAGCTTTTTAACTTCCGAGAAGTTACCTATTTTATATTTAATAGGTATAACTTCGTGCCTCCGGCATAGGGTCATACCGTTGTCCATCCTCCCTACACCCGCGAAGCGCATATAGTTTGGATGTCTAAACGCACAATGCGCATTTAGTCTATGCACGTATCCACTCCACGCGACTCAAAAAAGGGTATTCCAGTCATTTAGCTCTTTATTTAAGTGAAATATAGATTGTAGAAATTAATTGTAAATTCTCCCCACCACCACTATCACGCAACTCTACCATCAAATGTAAATTAAGTGTAAATAAATAACTAGCAATAGAACACATTCGATATTTCGAAAAAGAAAATAAAGTTATTTTTATCATTTATATAATAAAATTGTTAAATATCTATTTTAGAAAGGTAAAGAGGACAAACTTGTCTTTTAACCAGTGGTCATTTTAACGAGGAATTCTGTTGACCTACCCACGATTTGTCCTAACAAGGGACGATTCTCCTTTATTATATAGATATTCATTCGATCGAAAATCAAATTCTAATTAGTCTTATAATTTTATCTTTGTAACAGATATACACCCAATACAGAATGGGAAATTGACTATTTTACAATCCGGTTCTAGAACCGATTCTTTTTTTTTGGTCCTAGAACCGGAATTGATTAGACCCAGACCCGGATTATTCAAACCCGTTGACACCCATCCCTCTCAACACACTCTGTCTCATTAGCATGTGCCCACCAACAGCAATCCAGAGGCACTTACTATTAAAAATTAAGCAAACACAATTAAAAATAGAGTCCAAAATTTTAAATAAGTGGGCAATGAACATCTTTTCCTCTTTAATTTAATAATAATTAAACAACTCCTTTGTAATTTACCACTCTGGAGTCTTGTCTCCTTTTTATACTTTTTTTTTCGCCCTTTTCTTTTCTCTTTTCCTTTTTTTTTTCTCCCTTTCTCTGTACCTGTCACTTTCCTTCCTCTCTCTCTCTCTCTCTCTCTCTCTCTCTCTCTCTCTCTCTCTCAATTAATCATTGATTTGCACCATAAGACAAACAACAGTGTTTTTCAGGCCAGTAGAAGCAAAGTTTTAAAATTCAAAAAGAAAAAACATAAACCCATTTATGTTCCTCTCTCTATATGCATAACATATTTATTTAAATGAAGAAAAATAAATAGAAAAGTTTTTCAAAATTTTAAAAAGTATTTTAAAGCTTAAAAACCTCTAAAAAATCAGAATAAGAAAGAGAGATGCAAGTGTCAACTTGTTTAATTGGTAAAGTTTGTTAGTGTTGATAGTTTAAATTTAAGTTCAAGTTTTATTTTCACTAAATAAGTGTAAAGTGTTGGAGGATTGTACACAATCCAAATGTATTTAGTTACTCTTCATCATCAATAGTTGATCTCATGGTGTTTGTAAATTGTTAATTTCTTTCTCTTTTCTGCTACGTTTTAAAGCAGATTTTTCTTCGGTAATTAGTAGTTGTATTTTCTATCGGATAGTAACACATTCTTTTTCATGTTTCATTTGTATTTATATTTGGGCAATAACCTATCCATTAAAAAATAAAGCTAAAACTTAAAAATAAAAATAGAAAAAAAAATAAAGAAAAGAAATACTACTATTCCCTATTTATCCTCTCTTTCTCTCTCTTAAAGAAAATAAAAAAAAATAAAAAAAAACCCCACAGGACCCATTTATCTTCACTGATTTTATCTCTTTTTTTTTTTCTTAAGAATAAGAAAGAAAAAAAAAAGAAGCTTTTTAAACCACTCTCTTTCAGGCTTTCATGGCAGAGTAGTGAGATAGAGGGAAAGAGAGATAAAAGAGTTGATATAATTCAAAAGAGGGGACATTAGCTGGTTTGACGTCCAAGGCCCGGCATCACCCCGCCGTCGATTACGGGGTTAGAGAGAGAAACAAGAGAGAGAGTTAGCAGTAGCAGTAGTAGTTATAGTAATAGAAGAGTATTAAAAAGGTCAAACAAACATTTTCATTGCTAGCTTTATTACTTCATTCCCACCACAACCCATCACTTCCTCCTCCTCCTCTCTCTCTCTCTCTCTCTCTCTCTCTCTCTATTTTCTCCAAACCCTCTCTCTCCCTTTTTCTCTGTGTTTTCCTTCCTCTGTTTCTGCCTTTCTTTCTTTCTCCTTTTTGTACCCTAAACCAGACTTCTTTGAGAGACATAAGAAAAGAAGAAACAAACATTTCAATTGTAACTTCAAACAAAAATCCTGCTTGTTTCATCTTTATCATTCTTTCTCCTTTTGGTGGTACCTTTCTCTGTTTTAGTCCCAGACCCCCACCTCATTTTGATTCAGAAGATCAAACAAACAAACAAAGAAACAAAAAAAGCTGCAATTTTGACTTCTGATTGTTGGGTTCTAAGATGATTCTTCATCTGGGTCTTTAATTTTTCAACAATTCATCACTTCTTTCTCTGTACCCACATCTTTTTTTTTTTTTTCCTGCAATTCTCCAAAATTCTCATGGAGAAGGAGAGATACTTTCTGAATTCTGGTAGCCCACCTTCATTAAGCTTTGGAGCTTCATCTTCTTCTCCACTAACCATGGATGTTCAAGTTGGTGAACTGAATTGCTCATCAGAACAATTGCCTAATTGTTTTCTCAATCTCAATTGGGAAAATTCAATGGATCAAAGTGTCCCCTTTGAATCTGCCTTAAGTTCTATTGTTTCATCTCCTGTTCAATCAAATTCTTCAGTACCTGCTGAAAGTGTTGTGATCAGAGAATTAATTGGAAGATTGGGAAGTATTTGCAATTCTGGTGAGATCTCTCCTCAGTCTCACACAATGGGAGGTGGTTCTTATATGGGAGGAAATAATAGTACTAACACTTCTTGTTATAGTACTCCATTAAATTCTCCTCCAAAGCTTAACCTCTCCATGATGGATCATCAAGTCAGAGGAAATTTACCCATTCAAGGAAATTCAATGTCATCCCATCCAACATTAGCTCCTTTCCCATCTGATCCTGGATTTGCAGAGAGAGCTGCAAGATTTTCCTGCTTTGGCACGAGGAATTTCGGTGGATTATCGACTCAATTCGGGATAAATGAACCTGAATTGCCTTACAGATCCACTCCAAGAGTTGAAAATGGGAAGCTTTCAAGAGTTTCCAGTAGTCAGTCTCTAAAAGCTGCTGGATCTCAGATGGGTAATCAAGAAAACAAAGAATTTCCATTACAGGACATGTTAGATACTGAAATGAGATCTGCTTCAGGTTCAGATAGGAGATTTAGTAGATTTTCAAGGTCTTCTACACCTGAAAAAGGAGAATTCAACAATGCCCATGAAGATTCTTCAGCTTCTGAACAGATCCCAGCAGGGGAGAATGGATTGAAAGGTTCAAATGATGTAAATGCCAGAAAAAGAAAAGCAGTTCCAAGAGGAAAAGCAAAGGACCTCCCTTCATTTCCTTCCACCAAAGATATCAAGGTCTGTACTTTTTTGTTTTTTGAGTTCAAATTTACAAATCTGCCTTCAAATTCTGCCAAACTTACACCAAAAAATGGGTAAATTCTTTGTTACAGACTGCAGAAGAAGACAATTCAAATGCAAAAAGAAGCAAATCAGGTGATGCATCAGGAAATGAGAAGGATTCTGGGAAAGCTAAAGGAGAACCAAATGGGAGTAGTAACACTGCAGGGGAAGGATCTCAAAAGAACAGTAAGGAAAACCAGAAGCCTCCTGAGCCACCAAAGGATTACATTCATGTTAGAGCAAGAAGAGGCCAAGCTACTGATAGCCATAGTCTTGCTGAAAGGGTAAAAAAATTCTAGCAATTCTATCAAAATTGACACCATTTTTTAGCTTGGGATTAACCTGATTTTCGATTTTTCTTTTCGTTCTGCCAGGTTCGACGTGAAAAGATCAGCGAAAGGATGAAATTCCTTCAAGATCTCGTACCGGGTTGCAATAAGGTAATCAAAATTTGTTAGCTTGAATGTTAATTTAGGCATTTATATTGAAGAAGCTCGTGATTTAGTCTTGAATTCTAACTAGGCCTTGAATTCCAATTATAGGTAACTGGCAAAGCAGTTATGCTTGATGAAATTATAAACTATGTACAGTCATTGCAGAGGCAGGTTGAGGTAAATTCAGACTTAATCACCACCATTTGTGACTGTAAATTCTGTTCCAATTTTGGTTATTGGTTCTTAATTTTTATGGGTTTTGATTCATTTGCAGTTCCTATCTATGAAATTATCCACTGTTAATCCCAGGCTGGATTTCAATATGGAAACACTACTCTCTAAGGATGTAAGTTGATTATTTGAGATTCTTTAAATCGTCTTTCGAATTCCGTAAATTCAGATTTTTTTAATTTTAGTTTGTTTGTGTTTTGTTTTACCAATTTCAGATTCTTCAATCTCGCGGGTCTTTTCCACACCCGATTTACCCATTAGATTCATCTGCTTCTGCATTTCCTTATGGTCATCAGCCTCATCCTCATGGGCCAAATTTACAGAATGGAATTTCTAATGGAACAGAGAATCACTGCTCAGTGAATCCATTAGATGCTGCGTTACGTCGAAATTTAAGCATGCAATTGCCTCCTCTTGATGGGTTCTGTGAATCTGCTTCTCAGGTAGTTAAATTCAACAGATTTTTCGTACACAATGACTCTTATCTTCACAAAAACTTGGAAAAGTTTCTCTTCCATTTTCTGATTGTTTTAAATTTTGATTCCAGCTTGGAACATTTTGGGAGGATGATCTCCAAAGTGTTGTTCAGATGGGTTTTGGCCAAAATCAAGGCCGGGAAATGGTATTTCAGTCGCAGAATTCCCAAGGTAGGATTATATAGTTCTTATAGAATGTTGGTTCTTTATTGGATCTAGAGTTCTTAGTTTGATAATAAAAAAAAAAAGATCATGTAATGCAGGTTTGCCTTCAACCCACATGAAAGTTGAGCTTTAATCAATTATTGATTGTTTACTGAATTCAATCGAGGCCTTGAGTTAAGAGAAGCCTCTGTAAATACGGATAGAAGTTGGTTCGAACCGGTAAAATCAAGCTCATGAACTATCTATCAAGCTTAAATTTCTGAGGAGGTGAAATCTTTCATGTTTTTCTTCTCATTTTAGCTATCATTTCAGCTACCGATTCTTTGGAGAATTCTTACAAGTATTATCCATTGTAAAACCCTAGAACTAATTGCATCCTGTGGTGAAAATTAATTTAACATCACATGTAAGATGTAACATTGTAAGAAGAAAAAAGAAGAAGAAGAGAGACAAGAGTGTAAGAGAGGGAATTAGCAGCTTTTTTTCACCAACTTCTATTAATTCTGTTGTGTTGGGCATATTACCTTTATGATTCAGAGATATTATAAGTAAATTCTATTACTAAATTCATTAAGATGTACTGACATTGATTCAGCTTGATTACCATAACTATTTTTTTGTCTTTCTTTTTTTGTCTTTTTTTTTTTTGGTGTTTTTTAGCTGAATTTTTCTTTTGATCATGTCCTCGAAAGGCGGTAGTTAATCGCGTAAATTATGGTGAAATGGATAATTGTAACCAGCTGTTAAGGGGGACCCAATTGTACACTTAAGTCTAATTGATGATTAAGATGTTGGGTGGGTATTTTGAGCTGGAGTCAACCATGAAAATCTGGCATCCAAAATCAGCTGTTGTTTTCATTAACCAGCCAACATTAGAAACTCCTGATATATTTGTTATACACAGTGTACAGATATGAATTACAGTAGAACTTTTTCTTTTGTTTTTTTTTTAATGAGAAAAGCATCAAATTAAGGACCCAGGTTGGCATTGGTGAAGTTCTGACTAGTCCATCCAATGAATCAGAAAGCTTTACAAATCTCATCTAACTTTACAAAATTATGAAAAGAAAAATCTTTATAGATAAGTAGAAGAATACTACACTGTGGGTTCCTCTAGAGAGAGAGAGAGAGAGAGAGAGAGAGAGAGAGAGAGAGAGAGAGATTTTTTTTTGTATAAAAGGCTGTTAAAACAATCCAGATTTCAGACATCTACAGGAGAAACTGTAGTCTGTTTACCTTTTGGAGAAGATGCTCTATAATTGCAATTCAAATTTTATGTAATTAATTAACAGGAGATGCCTTGAAAGTATTCTAGATTCACTGCATGTAGAAAAGATACATATAAAGCTGTAGCAGTATAAAAACTACCTGTAATAAAGAACAAAATGAAGGGTCAGAAACATCAAAAGCAGGTTATAAAAATTAGTTTAAACTGCACCATTGCAGTCAGATAGGAATCTTCCATTTTTTTTTCCTATACAGGTAAAACTGGAATTCATTTCTAAGGATAGAAATTTTGCAAGTAAAGAAATGGCTTAATCAGGTATCAGTAATTAATTCAACTTGTTTTATCTCATAAACTCAACATTTTCACAAATAAATTTGCTTTAGATAAACAGAATGGGATCATTAGGAAGACGGGTTTCACGTTGTTGGTAAAAACTCAGGATCAGATCCAAAAATTAGGACCCACTTTAGGGGGAATAATTAGGAGTGACTGATGGAATTTGGTTGTTGATTGTTGGTTAGAATGATCATTAAGGGGTCCATAAAACCAGGCTGTCATTGTTCCTATCAGGTTGCATCAATAACACCTTCTAATAACTTTATGTCTATTCTTTCACCTCAATTAGCATTTGCTTTAACTTGGGTTGGTATGATCTTTGTAGGGTGGAAAACAAAAGCTGTGAAAAACCATCATTATTTCCTTCTTTTTTTTCACCAACCAAAGTATTATTACATGCTCTTCAAAGTAGGGGTGCTTTTACATTTCACAAATTCACCAGCAGAACTTTTTTTTTTTTTTTTTCTACACATTTTTAGTCATCTGAACTGGTAAGGAAGTATTAACCTAATTAACTCACCACCAGACTCATTTCTTCTCCTTAAATTGTTTAGTGGGAGTATTAATTATTCAAACATTTATCTGAAAATTTTCTTCTTTTTTCTTGTTTTCCTTTTACCTCTCTTTAGATGGTTAAGTTTCATTTAGATGTCACTTTCAACCCATTGTTTTCATTAATTTGGTTGTGGGATATTTTTTATTTTTTATTTTTTATTGTGAAGCATATGAGTTTCACTTTATGAAAAAAAAAAAAAAAACAAGGACGAATCCTCTTTAAAATTGGTGATAGATGGGGCTAGGGCATTTATAAGATGTTCAAAATCCTATTTCCTTCACTCTATTATCCCTTCTTTTTTCAGTTAGCATAGAAGTGGTCCAGATATGTATTCATGTCAGAGAGAGAAGACAAGTTCACAAGCCCTTGTTTTATGGTCTCATATTGAGGGGACTGTCAGAGAGAAGTGTTTGTAGATTGTCTTCTATATGCCTTTCATGTATATACAAGGAGCAACAATTGACAGACTGCTCTAATCCACTTGAAGATGATCTGAACTACAGAAAAGGATCATTTTGGAGATCATTCACAGAGGTCCCCTGTATTTAAAAATGGCCCCGAGTTTGATTCTGCGGTCCGAACCTATCCATTAATGGATTGAACAAGTTAATAAATCATCTACAACTTTTCTTCTCTGCCACAGAATTTGGGACTCGGGAGAATTTAGAGGAATTAGAGTAGTAAGTTTTTTTCTGCAAGTAGAGATAAGAATTGTGCAAAAATAACTAAGAAGAGAGAGAGAGAGAGAGAGAGAGAGAGAGAGAGATTCATTCAATCAACTATTTGAATCAAAAAAAAATCCAAATTGGGTTGAAACACAATATAAGAGAACCAATATTTTGGTCCTCACAAATGGTGAGAACTACTGGTATTACCTAATATAACCAATCCACAACAGGTTTTGTACAACAAGCACCGCCAGCGCTAGGGTGCTAGCTATATCACAAAACTGTTAGTAATACAAACACAATTTTTTTTTTTTTTTTTTAATCCGTTATAGTTCTTTAGATGTTGCATCGATCATACCCGGAGAACCATGGAAAAGGCTCTGCTAGTTTTGAGAGTTCACCATCTTCTTCTTGTCCATTGTAGAATGGTTCAAACTCTTCTCTCCACTGTTGATCATCACCTGTATTTTGGCACTCTTCTCCATCATATTTGGCGGCCATGTCAGACCCATTGTAAGCAGGTCTGACTGCTTCCTTAGGTAGACGAGATTCTGCAAGAAACTGGTTCAAAGTAGATATTTCCTTTTCGTGTTTTTTCTTCAATTTGTCGATCTGTTTGTATGCTTTCTCAGCCTCTTGCTCTGCCTCTACAGCTCGCTTCTGCAAGGTGTTCAAAAAAATTCATAATGTGATGATTCTACTCAAAACACTAAAAGAACTTCTCCAAACTCTCTTCATATGTCCATCTATGCAATTGCTGTGATTAATTCAGGAAAATTTCTTGGGTACTACACGAACCACTTTTCTGATTACAATTGCTGACCACGGTGATATGGTAGCTGATGTGGGTGGATAATATCAGAAGTTATGGTCAATCATGTCACCCCACAACAGCTGCCACATCACATGGTCAGCAAAAGCGGTCTGCCTAGTATTATTCAAAATTTGTTTCATGTTTCAGTCGGATGATAAAGAAATGAGTCTTGAAGCAGGGAAAAAATTAATGGTTCTGATGATAATCAAGCAAGCACTCAAGAGGAATATAATACCATTCACATAGGCCACCTAGGAGAAATTACGGATGACCATAGCCTTCTATTCCACAGGCCTGGACCTTATAGCTACAATCATCCATAATAGGGATAAGTTTGGACATAGGTCTTTCGAGGCAGGTTCCACCATCCATGTGGTCCTCGTATTAGATGGACCATAAAAAATAATGCATGCAAGTACGAAAGAAAATTAGCACCACAACATTCGGTGTGCTAAATTTCTTCCTTTACGTATCTTCCTTTGTGTGAGAGAGGTTTCATCTTAGAGAGAGATTTTCCTTTATCAGATTCCTTCCTTTCTAAGATGCAATTATTTTTCTTGAATGGTTGTTTGTTTCATCCAAATAAGGTTCAGAAATGAAACACAAAAAGATGAGTAGGAGAATCAGGGTGCAACTATAAAATGCCTAACAAATACATGCATCTTTTTATTCCCTTGGGAATTGGGGATTTATCTGACATGGTTCAGCAGAACCTGGTTACCTAACCATGCTGATCTCAGATCATACTAGGTGCGTGTTAGGTCTGCTGATAAGTGAAGACATATATTATTTTAGAAATATCAATCGGCAAAAGCAGGAAATAATAATAAAGATGCGGGAATCCATTGCCATGACAAATAATGCCACGTTTCCTACATGCTTAATGTTCAGATGTTCCAAGGGCTAATTTTTGGTAAGGGTGATCTAGATCATCATATCCAAAACTTTGCCCATTCTTATACTTCTAAGTTCTACCCGCACAAAGCAGCCCTTAAAAATCGAAAAATTTTAGGCGTCTTTCTTACCAATGATTTCAAATCAACTTATGATGGGGTTAGAACTTTTGGAATGGGCTGATTTCTGGATATGATAATCTACATGGTGAGGAGAAAATCCTCACCAGAAATCATCCCTATGTGGGCCCTACAAGGAGCATGTAAGAACGTTGCATTATTTGTCTTGGTAATGGATCACACCTCTGTAATGAAAACGTATCAAGCTAAACAGATATAAAAAGCGCATAATAAGTAAAACTAAAAATAAATATATATATAAAAAAACATAAGAAGTCTTGCATAGGTGGAGCTTCTCCTACACATGGTAGCTGAATTGCAGGTATGAAATGGTCCATGCATTCTGCACCTCATCCTCTCCCCACTTCTTGGGTAAAGCAATAACACAAAAAGCACATCTATCTCTGGCCAGAGTGCACTGTTGTTGACCAACTTGTTATGTGGGTCCACAAATGTGAGTGGTGGGGATTTAAACGGTTAATAGTTGGAAACCTTGGGACTATTAAACCTAGAGGAGTCCGGTTTTGTTGACCTAAATGTAACTAGGTCAACAAAATCTTTAAATCTTTACATACCTAATGGACAGTTCATTTTAAAATGGCATGGATTTTGGTAATGGCCCATCCAATAGGTGCAGCAATCAAATGAGGCTTTAGGTAAGGTTTTAACTTTTAACTGGCTGCCCATCTATTATAATATACTATAGGAGAAGCCTTTGGGTTAACAAAACTCTCTCTCTTAGGTGTGAGTTAAAAAAACCTACATTATAAGCATATGGCCCAACCTATTATCTATTATTGGGTTGACAAAACCTTCTCTCTTAAGTGTGGGTTAAAAAAACCTACATTATAAATATAAATTCTAATTCTAAAACAACTAAATTTTCTAATTATCTAATAAAAAAATTCAATTTTTTTTTTTAAAGAAGCCCCGTGCCTTGCACGGGATATGGGGGCTAGTATATATGTATGATAGTGTCCAAGTCTAAATCTTTACACCTCTATTAGACAGTTCAGTTTCAAATAGTATGGATTTTGGTAATGGCCCATTCAATAGGTGGTCAATCAAATAAGGCTTTTGATAAGGTCTTAATTGGCTGCCCACTTATACGTATGATGGTGCCTGGAATCACCAGGGGTCATTGGAACTTCCAAAGAACGAGTCCCTATATGTCATGTTGATGCAAATGCACAAACATGAAATACATACGCAAGGACAAACATACTTCAAAACAATATGGATATTTTTTTGAAAGTGAGCAAAACAATATGTAATTTACTAACCTGGGAAATGAGAGCAGCTTCTTCTGCTTCTTTAAGCCGCACAAGTAGTTCACCAGCAGCCTGTACGGCCTCAGCCGTATCTCTCAGTTGAGCCTGTAGCCCCTTCTTCTCATCCATCAAGTACCGTCTTTCTTTTTCTCTCTCCACTTTTAGTGCTGAAATTTCAGCAGCAAGGGAGTTAATGAACTTAGATTCAGCACCCCTTACTCCTGCTTTCGCTGCTGCTTTTTTGACATCTTCTATCCCTTCCTGCATCTTCCGGTGCCTTGCAAGCAAAGCAAGATGCTTCTCCTGAAGGTCAGCATATTGGTCAATAATTCGTGCATGTCCCTGCATTGCCATCTGCATTGCTTCCTTAAGCTCCTCTGAACATCTTTTCTCAGACTCAAGTTCCACCTTCTGCTTCTCAGCAAGAGAGCGGTTTTCTTCAAGTTCAATTCTCAAATCTTCACAAAGGGAAATCCACTTGCTCTCTGACTCGGTCCAACAACGCCTCTCCTGTTCAAACTTCTCCTCAACACTTTGCTCTGTTGACTCGGGAATTGCACACAATGGTGTCGAAGTAGGCTCACAAGAATATGTCAGCTGTAGCAAAGGACTTCTTTTTCGAGCTGATAAGGGTGAAGAAGAAGAGTCTAGATAGTAGTGTAATTGGCTTCTCAGATGCTGAATCTCTTCCAGCAACACATCTCTCTCACCCATATCAAAGAAGTTTCTATAACCATCCAGCTCATCTTGAACTCTTTTCAGTTCAATTTTTGTCCTCAATATCTCAGGATGGTTTTCATATTTCTCTTTCAAAAGCTACATATCAAGCAAGTAATTAGTGTGTATTTTGACAATAAAGAAATAAAAAAGGAATGAGATAATAAAAAGAGATATTCCAATTTTGTAACTGATAATAAAAAAGGAAATAGATATTACAGTTTCTAAGTGAGAATACAAATTAAATCGTACCTTATGCTCATTTGTAAGTGATACTAATTCGTCCTCCATGAATTCTTCAGTGGACAAAACACCATCCATGAAGCTCTCAAGGCGAATAATTTTGTCCTCCCGTGTCTGTTCAATTATGGCATTGCATTCCCTCTCATGCTTATATTGCTGGACCTGTAAATGCAAGATAAGAAAGAAAAAAGACAAACAAAAAGTAAGAAAAGTCACTCAGATAAAAGAAAAAAGATTTTATCCAAGCTAACATCTGGAAAAAGAATAAGACTAACCAGACGATTCAGTTGCATAATTTCAGCAGTCTGCTTGGCACAGAACTCTTCAAGTGCCATTTCTCTCCTGATTGCTCCAGCTAAGACCTTTTCGACTGCCTGCATGATCAAATAAGTATCAATACTTAAGAGACTCCTGATTAAATGAGACAACAAAGAAAATAATTTCCTTGGAACATATTGGTTTTGGTGTTTCTACACAAACCTTTGGAACTTGCTTCTTGGATTTTTCAGTAGATTGTGATATTTCAACAGGTACTAACTGCAGGTTTGAGTTGTCACTTTCCTCTTTAAATTCAAGCAAAGGAGTTCTGCTCTTGCAATTACTACACAAAAAAGCTGATACATCTTCTACAGGTTCCTCAGAATCTTGAGGAAGAGTTTGAACTCCCACATCAACTTTGTCAAGTGGCAGAAGAGGCTTCAAATCCACAGGTTTAAATGAAAACCTAAAAGAAGAGCGTCTGAAAGTGGAACTCTGGCGGTGGCTATCAATAATTTGAAGACCACGATGGAGACTTGCCGCCAGGTGTTCAGTTTGTGTAAGGCAATTCTTACTTGTTCGAGCATTTGAGGAGCTACTTTTTGAAGGCTGCTCAAAAGATAAATGCAGATCATCTGTGCTTAATTTTTTGTCCTCTGCTAAATCTTTTTGGGAAGCCGATAACATTGATGATGTCCTAAGACTTTTTCTGCTGCTGTTGACTCTTGGTGAAACACTCATGGGTGGAGAATGCAGGACTGGAGACACCTCACAAGATGCTATGCGAAGGTTAGAAGGAATAGCAGAACTTGGAGAACTAGTGGGAGAATTGTGGGGGAGAGAAACATCTGCAGAACCTCCGTCAACTAATTCAGAAGGTTTCTCCACAGAATCGCATGCTGGTACTCCATCAAAAAGCTTCTCCTCTTTGGGCTCCACTTCAGAACCACCATCAAGTAAGTTATCATTTGTACCAACCAGAGGTTCCTCATCTTTCTTTTCTTGATGACCTTGATCGTTTTGCACATTGGGATCAGAAGAGTGCTGGATATTTAGAGCGGCCTCTGTACAGCCATCAATAACCACATCA
This sequence comes from Macleaya cordata, assembly GCA_002174775.1. NCBI lineage: Eukaryota > Viridiplantae > Streptophyta > Magnoliopsida > Ranunculales > Papaveraceae > Macleaya > Macleaya cordata. The sequence goes on along the minus strand of MVGT01001312.1, from coordinate 71,494 downwards.
TTCTTATCAACTTCTTCTGTTGATACTCCTTCTAATTGACAATCTTCCATATTAACATCGGCCTCCTCAGAACCATGATCACTGCCGCATGCACTTCCAGATGGATTACTGAGATGCTGCCCTCCAAGAACAGTTACATCATTGGAGGTGGAAGTTTTTGGCTTTGAATTCTCAGAGGCAACAACTCTTTCATTGATGTTATTTTCTACCTGAATGCAGAGCCTCTCAACTGCTTCTTCATCGATTTCCATCTCCTCATCACTATCATCTTCAATATGAGGTAATGTAGCAGGCCGGTTAAGGCTCATTTTCAAGATATTCAAGCTTCTACGTGCATTCCAACTTGTTGCATAACCTCCATTAGAGTTTGCTGAATTTCCATTTTCTTTCATTCGAAGAAGTTCATCCTGTTGACATAACAAACATGAAATCATTTGTTACATGTTTGAAGTTGCAAAAGAGGGGGAAAAAATTAGAGCACAAAATTAGTACCTTTAGCTGGCGAATCACTTCTCGCAAGACATTCACGTCATCCTGCATTACTTCGTTAACAATTGCCTTGTTCTTAATGGCTTTTGCACGCTGTGCAAATCTCAAGGTACTGAATGTTTCGCTCTTACAGCTGCATTATTTTTTATCCACGTGAACTTCCAATTCACAGAAAATGAGACAATCTGGAGGGTAAGCAAGGTATAAAAGGTTACCTTTGCGCCGGAGAAATAGCACAAATCATTGCTAATCTTGCATTGCCACCTAGAGATTCCTGCAATAAGAATGTCAACCTGGAATCCCTATATGGGATATGCCTTTGCTTTCCTGATTGGGAAACTTCCGCAAGAATATTTATCAAGTTCCTGCAACTCCCACAAGAAATAGACATCAGTACAGGCTAGCTTAAATTTGTAATTGCTTGAAAATGTGCTTACCCAATACCAATTTAATTTGAGCAACAAAGGAGCACAATAATGTAACTCCAGATCATGACTGGTTTCTGCTCACGAATAAATAAACATGACCTAAGCGCATAATTATATTTAAATTCTTATAACTGCTTACTGTTTTCTATAAACCCCCTTGTTATACTCGAACCACCTACGTAAAGAGCACGAGAAGAGATGAAGTAAACATCCCATGAGCCAATCTCTCTCTAGTGCTATAAATCGTACTCTCGCTTGCAATTCCTAAATAGTTAATTACAAGAATAGATGCAATATCCCCCATCCCATTTATTTTCTTTTTAGGCTCAAACAGTTTGCATGATAAACCGGATAAAGCACATATCACTTCATCTGGGTAATTTGGAGCAGAAATAGTTATATCCGATGAAGTCTGTAAGATTTTGAAATCTTGGATTTAAAAATTGAGGTGGAATACATAAAAAGCAATCTTTGTACAACTGAATCATCTCAAAGATTTTCACAAACTTTTAACCTCCAACAACTAGAAGCAACATTGCCACGAACACCATATCGAACATCTGCAGTATTATAAATTTATATATTCATTTGAAGGTCCTGACCTTTATGGTTTGCTTTATTACATATTGTCACTTCTTCACTTTTTATCTTTTGTGTACTCACAATGTAATTCTCCTTTTTTATTGTTCAGTATTATAAATTTATATATTCATTTGAAGGTCCTGACCTCTATGGTTTGCTTTATTACATATTGTCAATTCACTTTTTGTCTTTTGTGTACTCACAATGTAATTCTCCTTTTTTTTTTGTTTGTTCAGGTGAATTCATAGTGAATGTGTTTCTGTTTTTTTTATTTCTCTTAATATTAAGAACTAAACAAGAAAATCATACCCAAGCTGCGAAAGGGATCGGTTAATATTCCCTGCTTCCTTTAACCGTTCTCCAGCGGCACCCGTAAGCTTTTGTCTTTCTGATCCAGCAAGATCAACGAGATTTATTCTACTGGTCTTAAAACTGCTTAAACCATCTGCCGTACTCTATAAATGGGAATTTAGGTTAGATTAGAATCAAGCATGATAACATATAAATATACAGTAACAATGACCAATGAATTCAACTTCACTGGTATTGACTTTCGCTTGATTAAATGCATATCTGATAATAAATCCATTTAACATGAGTAGGAATGACATCCCTCTTCGATGTCAATAACCAATTGCCAATTGGTAATTAAAAAATCTACTCTTAAAATCAATGAATAAAAATTTACCTTGCATCGTGACTCTACAACACAAGTAAAGACACTATGTGAACGAGAACTCTCCGCATTTATACTTGTTGCACCAGTCCTCCTGTTTGATAATCCCTGTACCATTAAGCAACGGAATGGTAAATACAGTCTACCAAAATATACACCATAGATTCTGAAATAAAAAATGTTACTAAAACATTCAGGTTTACATAACCGAGTCTCTACCAGGACTGACAAAGAAAAGTTGTACTAATTACCTTGCCATTTACATATTGCAATGTTCTAAAATTTTAGTTTTCAATTAATTGAATGAATATTAGTTTTTACTATGTCTTGTTTTTAGTTTTTACCATAGTATGACCGATCATCTACTGTTACATTTATATATATATACCTCATAAAAAGAATCTGACTGTAACTAATAATAAGAGAAATAAAAGTCTTATCACTTATTCTTTAATAGAAAAGTTTCACATATAGATTCAATCGCAAACTCCAAGAACAACCACCATGCACACCTTTATCAAAAGCTGCCTAACATCTTTCATCGTACATACATCCTCCTCGGTCAAATTCTCGACATACACACCAGATTTAACATCTTCTCTGATCTGTAAGACAATAATGTAACAAAACGTAAAGACAATGGAAACATGACAAGATAAGGACAACTACAACAAAGATTATGTTATTTTTACCTGGAGGTTCCTTTGACTTGGGTCCAAAAGGTCAGTGATTTGTTCATTATAAATCTGTCAAGACAATAGACAAATACAGTAAACAGGAAAAGAAATTGACTAAAATGAATTTAATTAATATAGCTACAAATTCAGTACCTCAAGAAATGAACAACGACATTGATACTTGAGTTGCTTGTCAGCGTGTTTAACTTCCTCCTGGAAAAGGTAAATATGAGGTTATCAAGCAGTAGTAACGCAACATTATAGAGCTTTTGATGGATTTAAATTATTTAATAAATGAATAAAACTTAAATTCACCTCATTCATGCGTGAGAAAAGTTGCTCAAAGACGCGGGGAGTTAAACCTTGTTGGTTGCCAGAATCTTCCAACAAGGCGTTGGATGGTCCCCACATTGTGTAAGTCTTCCCACTCCCAGTCTGATACATTAAGCTAAATTAGAAACCAAACATTCTTCATACAAAAAGTGAATCAACTTAATAAATCCATGTTGATGAAATGAAATACCTGCCCATATGCAAATATGGAACTGTTAAACCCTGCCAGGCAATTCTCCACAAGAGGAGCGCCAACGAGCTGGAATATATCTTGCTGGAAGCAATAAAAAGTGAAGTACATTAGAAGCAACAAAAACAAACACGAAGAACTACCAAACAAAGACAGTTTTTCGAACAATTCTTACTTGTGTAGACCCTGTATCTGCAACAGAGTCGAAGGTAAAAGTCTGTCCAAGAATTGACAGAGATTCAGCTGAAAGTTTCTGCACTATAGGTTCTCCTTCTTCCTCATCTACATTCGGAGGACGCATCCTCACTATTACCTGTTTGAGTCAAGAAAATTCAAGAATTGAAAACAAAAAATCTAGCAGAAGCTCCAGTAGAAATCAATTAAAGTAGATTAAAAGTTTGTTTGGAAAACCTAGATTAGAAAGTGGTTTGGAATTTTTCTACCGATGAGAGAGAGATTCGATTATCAATCGTATTTCATACAAAACCTAGAAAGACGTCAATGAAGATCTTACGTAAAAAAATAAAAAAAACTCATCAATTGAAGATCTTGACTTACAAAAATAGGGTTTCAAACTACCAAATTTTCAATAAAATCAAAAGAGGAAAGAAAGAAATTTACCTGAACTCCAGAATCACAAGATCCTGGAACGCTGTTTTCAGGAACGGTTTCCATCGTGAGTTTTCTTTTAAGAGGGTTAGAATTTGAAGAAGGTGGTCTAGGAGGAAGAGGGCTTTTAATCTTTCCAGCGGATGAAAGGGTTTTAGCAGCCAGTGAAGGCGATGAAATATCAGGCATGGAACTAAGATCCGAAGGAGGAGCATTCTCTTTCGAAGATTTATGCTTTCTAGATGATGATCTCTGTTTCTGAGAATTAGGGTTTGGAGATGATAGATTTTCAGATGTGTTATAATCTCTCAAGATTCCACCCTTTGGTTGCATATAGTTCTTCATTGTGTAGAAGAAACCCTAGAGAAAGAGATGGAAGTAGAGCAAGATCAAACCCTAGAAATGAAGACAGAGATGAAGATCTTGGTTTTAGAGAGAGAAGAGAGACAAAGAAACAGACGGACAGTGAGAGAGAGTGAGTGAGAGAGAAATGTAGCCGTTATGAGAGGGGGAGGGGAAGACCTGAATTTGAAATCCCTAGCCACATGTGTGACGTGTCGAATTTATTATTTGAGGAAAGAAAAGAAGAGGAAAAATAAAAGTTTGAATTTTGGATCTAGCGAAGCGAAGAGCGTCCAAATTCGGGAACTTCTGGTGTTGTCATACAGATAGTAAGAATGGTCTATAAACGACACGAAGTACTGAAAAGTAGAGTACTAGTTATAAGCGGTATAACCCCCCATCCCCATATATATATATATATATATATACTAGGTATATCGCCGTGCCTCCGGCACGGCTCAAAACCTCGAGAGAGAGAGAGAGAGAGGGCAGGGAGAGAGGCTTATCAGGCAGCACACATTTTATAAAGAGGACAACTCTGCCCCCCCCGTCCTGAATTGTATTATAGATTTCCATTGTTGTTTTCTTATTATTATTATTTTTTAATTAATATGATCTCTTTGTTAACAAAGTTTCTATTTTCTTAATTACTTTGTATCTAATTAACTCTGAACATATAATTGTTCCAACCCTCTTGTGTTCACCCCCATTTGTTTCAGATGGGATCTTCGGATTCAACAACTGTGCTCCTGAGAGAGCCATTCACAGATGGGAGGTACGGCGGATTTTTCTCTTTGTGCTTTCAATCTGCATTATTTCGTAGGAAGAAGGTTTTGAAGAATTGGTATGAATGCCTTGCAGGTTCCCCATATCAGAGCTTCACAAAGTGAAGCGTCCTGATCTTCCTGAGAACAAGGATGGCAGTGAAACTGAGGATGACGATGATGAGGATGAAGATGCTAATGATCAGGACGATGATGCAGGTGATGATGATTTTTCTGGTGAGGAAGGGAATGATGATGAGGAGGATGGCGAGGATGATGTTGAAGCAAACGGTGATGGAGGAAGTGATGATGATGATGAAGATGAGGACGACGATGATGATGACGATGATGATGACGGAGAAGATGATGATGAGGAGGATGAAGATGAAGATGAGGATGAGGAGCTTCCCCAACCTCCTTCTAAGAAGAGGAAGTGAGTAGTGTTGTAGGAAACTCTTTTTTTTTGGCCTTTTATTGGGGTAGGAAGGTGTAGTTTAATAGGGTGGGGTGGGAGGGGAAGGGTTCAGGTTGTTTGTCTCACCTTAGAAGTAGGAAATTTGCCCATCCATTATGTGAATGAACTCTTCTCTTTTTGGTCTTATGTTACAGTTTCATCATCATCGTCATATATATTGCGTCTGATTTATGTAATGAAATCTCTCTCTCTCTCTCTCTCTCTCTCTTTTTTTTTTTTTTTTTTTTTTTTTGTCAACTAAAATTTTTGTTGGATTTTGGGCTTGGAGTCCAAGCCGGGGTGCTCATGGGTGTGCCCAACCCGGTATCTATAACCGATAAGGCTAGGGTTAATTTGGTGAAAACATAACATATAAATAACACCATTCTGGGTATTTTCTATATAGTAGAAAACTCTGAAACGTGATTAGAAGACTAATCATCATTAGAGAACAACAAGAGTGTGTACTGCACGGATTCTCAAGCTTGGACCCATTGACGATTTCGTCGAGAGCTTTTATGATCGTGGATACATAGATCTATACTCGTTCTACGTAGTGGAGATCACTCGCTGAGGAACATTCATACGCAGGGGAAATATGCTTGATTCAAGTCGGTTTCGTCTCCTTTAGATTAAGCGATCAAGGTATGTACAAACCGAACCCGCTTCCGCACACGTTTATTAATCTCTGATAGTCTTCATTGGTATCAGAGCCATCTTTGTTGTATTTTCGTGCATATACGTGATCAGTATGTTTATATTCGTGTTTAATATAATAGATCTGATCATAGATTAAGTTTGAATGCCATGTTCTTGAGTTTTCTTCAAAAAACTATTAATGGCTACTACTTATTTTTCGTTTGTAATATGGTGGGTTTTTGACCGAAATTTTTACATGGTTTTGTTCCTCTATGAGTATGGAAACTACCCTCAAAATTTCGTGAAAAGTCGTTCAGTATTTTTGGAGAAATCTCAAACCCTAATTTCTAGAAAATCATGGACGATGTTATTTTTCAGAAAGTTTCGGTCACTTTTTTATGCAAAAAACGTTGTTTTTAATGCTTTAAGTTAGTATGATTAGATTCTATACTGAAAGAACTTTCAATCGGTATATTGTATGCATCATTTGGACTCCTAACGAGTGAGATATGATCTCCCAAAGTTGGCTTCGCACAATATGTTGCTGCTGAAAAAAACTGACTTTGGTGAAGAAGATGAACAGTACTCGCTGAGTCAACTCGCGAGTCAGATCGGCGAGTTAACTCGGCAGTACATATTTTTTGGACCGATTTGACCATTTTTTAACATCTGTTTGAGCTGATTTTTGGTACTGTAGGATTTTTCGACCTTCAGAATTCATTGGTGACATTTTCAGAACCTAATACTAATCAGATCATGCACTTTCTATATTAATCATACATGTTGATTATGAACCATTGGATTGATTTAATTAGATTCTTTATTATCTTTGTGGATTTATCTTATGAGTTGTTAACCCGGATTGGAGGACGCAGCCAAATGGGCTAGCGGACCGAGCCGAGCAGGGAAGTGGGCCCATTTTAGCTGGGCTAGTGGGCCGAGCCAAACCCATATTAGATAAAATGTTACCCTTTTGCATAATAGATGTAAAATTCAGTGGGAGGTTATTTGGTTGAGTTTTATTAACTCCCAAAGACCGACCTTTTGCGCATGAATTAAATAAATGAAGTAAATTATCACTTGTAACGCGAGAGATGATTAGGAGTTTTTAACGATTTTTCGATCTTGCGACTTATGAGATATTTTCTACATTTGATTTAGATTTATGCTGTAAAAGTTATTTGTTATGTGTGTGCTATATGTTAATATACCATTCGTATTTTCTCTGTAGCGCTTAGTATGACAGCTAAAATCATCATAGTGGATCTGAACAAGGGTGAGAAATTGGATGGCGACAACTATGACATCTGGCGTCATAAGATCCAATATCTCCTCAATGAACAAGAAGTCTTGGAGACACTTAAGCATGTGATGATTGAGCTAACTTGCGGCCATAGGGATCAGAGGCTTACGTACATAAAAGTTCTCATAAGTTTAGGAAGCTGGGCCCTAAAGCGAAAAAGTATATCTTCATACGATACTCTAAACACTCGAAGGGCTACGTGTTCATAGGTGAACATCCTGATGGAAGCATGACTGAAATTGAGTCGTGTGATGTGGATTTCCTTGAAGGGGATTTCCCTAGCAGGAGTGAGGTGAATAGAGACTTAAATCTCTACGAGATGGAAGATCCACTGGAAGGCGCACTGAATCGCCTGGTTGAGGTTGAGGAAGAAATTCCTAGATCTCCTAGGGATAGTGGGAGCGACTTGCCTTCTAGTGAGTTTGTACCACTGGATCAGGACATCCAAGAATCTCAACTTCAGAGAAGTAATCGTGGAAACATCCCTCGTCGTAGATTCTTGATTGAAGATGAGGCTTTCATGGTTTCTCCACTTGATGATGGAGAGCCTAAGACTGTACCAGAAGCTCTCTCATCTATTGCTAGTAAAGAATGGATAGTTGCAATGCAAGATGAGATGGGATCTATGAGGATCAATCATGTCTGGGAATTGGTTAACCTTCCGCCAGGGCATAAGACTACTGGGAATAAATGGGTTCTAAAAGTCAAACTAAGGCAAATGGTTCTATTGAAAGGTATAAGGCTCATCTAGTGGTGAAAGGTTACACCTAAGAAGAGGGTGTGGACTACGAGGAAACGTTCTCCCCTGTGGTGAGAATTGCCTCAATTTGCCTGATTCTGGCTATTGTCGCGTATATGGATTTAGAACTACACTAAATGGATGTTAAGACGGCATTTCTCAATGGAAAACTGGATGAGGAGATCTATATGGATCAACCAGTTGGCTTTGTGACAAAGGATCAGGAGCACAAGAGCTCAAAAGATCCATTTATGGCCTAAAGTAATCATCTAGACAGTGGTACTTGAGATTTCATCGAGCCATTATTTCTAATGGGTTTACGATGCTCGAAGAAGACCACTGTGTGTACGTTAAACAGTCTAAGGAAAGTATTATTATCCTATCATTGTATGTCAATGACGTCCTCTTAGCCAGAAGCAATATGGATATAATTATCACCACTAAAGAGTGGTTGTCCTCTCAATTTTAGATGAAGGACATGGGTGAAGCAAGTTATGTGCTCGGAGTTAAGATCCTAAGGGATCGCTCTAGAAAAATTTTGGGTTTGTCTCAAGAGACTTACATCAAGAAGATTCTTGAGCGATTTCAGATGCAAGACTGTAATCCCGTAGACATTCCTATTGCTAAAGGTGAAAGCCTAAGCTTTAAGACGGGTCCTAAGACTCCTGAAGAGGTAAAGCGGATGGCCTGAGTTCCCTATTCCAGTGCTGTTGGGAGCCTGATGTATGCTATGATGTATACTCGGCCCGACATTTGCTATGGTGTTGGCCTGATGTAACGCCCCAATCTCGAAACTCACAATCTCTAAGAATAGAGTCGCATCTCGAGGCGTTAGGCTAATTATACAAGGTGACTAATTAGTACTAAACAAACCTAAACAAAGGTTTACAAACCTAATCAGAGTTAAACTAATGCAGTTATCCATATCACTAATCACCTCAAAATATGACTAGGGCGAACGAAAAATTCGCCAGAGTCTCCCCNATACGAATTCGAATTGTGAAATACAATATCCGTTCGAATATCGAATCGAATTTGGATATCGAATATTTTTTTTGGATACGGATTCAGATAGTGCACTATCCGTTCCAATAGTTACCGTTGACATCCCTAACGGAAACTACATAGAGTTTTCGTTTCGTACAATCTGAAACCCACTTAAAAACTAGTCATAGGATGGTGTTTTTCTCGACTAGTTTTCTAAATGGGTTTCAGACCATGAAAACTGAAACTTCTTATTGGTTTTAGACTACAGAAACTGTGACATTGATTTAGTTTCAGACATCAGGAACTAAATTATCTTTCATTATAGGTCGTAAAGGTCCGAAACACAGAGCAAAACTTGCGGCTGCGTTCGCAATTTGTTTGAGAAAAAATCAAAAATAAAATAATTTATAAAGGGTTGTAGGATTATCTCCAGATAATGTGATTCGGCATCATTTATAGGATTTGATGACCCAATCCCTTCATTGAATGAGTTTTTAAAGATAATCCCTTCATCAATGGTGTTTGTGACGAAATAGAGTTATCTGTCATGAGAAATACCTCCAAATGGTGTTGTTGACGTTTGTAAATTTTGGATTGGAACCACGATTCCGAAAGAGTGATGAAAAATATTCGTTGTTGGTGGGATCTACGGCTCTACTAACACTAACAAACAAAGACAAACTTTAAGAGATTTGGGGGGTTTAAGAAGAATTCCTAAATAAAATAATAGAAAAATAGAGGTTAGCCCAAAGAGCAAACATGTTATATTTTTGGTCAAAGTATGTTTGATTAAAGAAAAAAGACCTAGGATATCCCCAAATGTAAATGAGGATGGGGGATATCACTGGTCAAAGTCGAAAGCTAAGGAAAACCTATATGGATGTATGATCTTGAAGGTTTACATTTTACATCCCATTTAGAACTCCTTCATTCCACCCCCATCATGTGGGGCCCACATACAGATGATTTGAAAGGAAGAATGATTTCTGCAAATCGATCAATTCTAAAACTTTCAACCCCATTAAAAATTCGTTCAAAATCAACTATAAAAAAGACGCATCAAATTTGTCAAATTTTTAAGTGCTAATATGCATTCGAGAAGGTCATTTCGAACAGGTGATTTTTGAATATGATAATGATCTACATTGTGAGGAGATCATCCTTACCAAAAAAATTAGCCCTTGGATCATCATATTTCATACATGGGATGCAATAAGGGTGTTCTAAATCGGGGTACAATAGCCCACCTTACGATCTATATCCATATGTACTAAGGCATCAACAATGCAATGAAAAAATGGAAAATAGCTTTTTTTTCCTCTATATTTTATTTTTATTTTTTATGCTGGGACTATTGCCCAATTGTACGTGCAAGAGCAAGGGAATAATAGAGAAAGCATCACTAACTGATGAAGAATACAATCCCTAATAGACAAAGATTAGGGATAGATAAACTGCCAATCTGCAAGCACCAAAGGATCTATCAACCATTTACAACAGACCATTACTCGTACGCTATTAGATTATGCACACATCCAACAGTTTTCTGATTTATTCAATGCAAATATAACGGAACGGAATCTAGGATGGTGCTTATCATCGGGCGAGATTTGAGATTGTGAGTGAAAAAAAAATTAATTAAAATGGATGGTCTGTGTGAGTCCACCCACCCAATATCTATAAAAACTCTTTAAAAATAAATAAATCTCCTTTTTTAAATTTCTTACAATGGTCGGTCCCTATTCAAATTGAACCAAATTGACCCAATTTCCTCAATGTTGATTTTCAATCAACTTTTGATGGGTTAGAAGTTTTAAAATAAACTAATTTTTTACGAAGGCTAGGCGTGGAAATCAAACTTTGTCACTCTTTTTGTAATTTGGTGTGTGAAAAACTACAACTAAAACAATGTGATTTTTTCTAGGGGTGTGCATTTCTGATCTGATCTGCCAAAACCGACCGATCCAATCCAATAATCGTTGGATTGAAACCGATCCAATGATGAGGTCGGGGCGGATTGGTTTGTTGTTTTTGAAATCTAATAGGTGTGGATCGGTTGGCGGATCCGGGTGGTCGAAACCAATACCCAACCGATCCAATCAACTTACCCCATATACTAAACTAAATTTGTAATTTTTATAAATATCTAAGGGTAATTATGGGCCCAAGTTGAAAATATGTGATAGTTTTACCAGGCCCAACTATTATTTTTTTATTTTATGGGCCATAAATAGAGAGTATGATAAATATTAAGGGCCTAATTGATATGTTTAACAGGCTTGGCCCAATAGCCCAAACTGACGAAACCAATCCAATCCAATCTTGATTGGGGCGGATCGGATTGGATGGGATTCACTGGGTGGATCGGATTGGATTGAAAACCTAGCATCCAATTATACATTGGATCGGATGCGAATCGAACCAAAATCAATGGTTTCAATCCGCTGCACACCCCTAATCTTTTCCCATGAAAATAAACTTAAAGCCATCCAATTTTTCGTTCTTGCTTATAAAAAAATGACCTTTAATTTATATGTTTTGTCACTCTTTTTAGGGTTTTTCCTTTTAATGGTGTGGTGTCCGATTTGTTTTATATTTTTTTCTTTTTTTCCTTTAAGAGAAATATCATAGATAAGAGGGTGTTTGGCAACCACTTAAGAAGTTACTTTTTGAGTAAAAAAAAGTATGTATGATAACGTTTTTTCAAAGTGACTTCTAGAAGCAATAAAAGTTGCTTCTTTTTTAAGCAATTTTTTTTTGCTTTTTTGCTTCTCAGAAGTTGCTTCTCCTCGAGTACCATGTAACAACTAATAACTTATCATTTTTTTTGCTTATAATCCAGTAGTTTACCATACAAGCTTCTCTTTATTTTTGACTTCTCAGAAGCACTTTTGCTTTTTTAGAAGCAGAAAACCTTCTGCTTCAGGTTGCAAAACACCCTTATATATAAGTCTTGTTTGTTAAAAAAGAGTTTTGACTTCGTTGTTTTTTCTAAAACTCTAGAATTGTCATAGATAAAATAGTAACACATATGGGCACACATCATGAGTGTGCTCACACACAACTAGACCCATATCGAAGTTGACTAGTTGCTGAATCCATCGCTTATTGGGAGTATAAAAATTATCCAAGTCATCACTGGTGATTATGGAATTAGAGATTTTATATTCTATATGTTGTATGCAAATTAGTGTTTGCATAATGACTATAAAAATTAGTCATTGTGTCTTTACTCATTGTCTTCACAGTTTTGATATTTGAAATCTAGCTTGCATTGTGACTTACCTCCCCCTTAAAGATCCCCTAATTAGCTTACCCCCTCAAATTCATGGTTTTTATGATTTTACTGTTTGAAGGCACACATGCTTGTTGTATGCTTCCATTCTTGATGAAAATACCCCTTATGATTTACTCACATGACTCACTTAACTAGCTTTCCTTTAAGTCTAACCCAAGTTAGGTTTAGAGAGAGAAAATCACAAGTTAGTAAAACCTAACCCTAGAAACCATTTCTAGAGCTTTCATTGTAACAACGAATGAGATGAAGCTTCATTACTTAGATTCAGGTGAAGGAATTGTGATTTTTACGATTTTTCATAGGAGAATACTAAACTACCGATGAAATGAAGCAAAATCGAAGAGAAAAATTATTTGAAACTTTTTTTAAAAATGTAACTTACCCCCTAATGTAATTTGAAGAGTTGAATTTACCCCCAACATTTAAATCAGTAAACTTTGAACATTTTAATAACTTCGTTTACTTCTGATGGAACTTTTAGCAAGTACTATGATATCCCTCAAAGTTTAGTGCAATAAGTCTCAAATGGTAGTTAGAGGGAAGAACAAGTACTAAGATTGAGGCACCAAAATTTGAGGCGGCGATAGATGGAGTAGAGGGTGACAGAGGGAGTGAAGGGTGACAATCCTTCAGTCGCCAATTTTTTTAAAATTAGTTTGGGCGACAGAGGGACTGTGGGGAGACAATCCCTCTGTCGCCCCTTTTTTTTGGTTTTAATTTTTTTTTTTGTTTTCAAAGATTAGTTCTATTATATAAAGGTTTTTGTATGTATCGAAACACTAAGCCTATGAAGCCTATTTGGATACGATCCAATAACTGATATTCTGTATGATTGTTCATCTCACTATGTAGATAATCTTCACAAAAAATCACTACATTTGAAAACTTCTAACCCATCAAAAGTTGACTCTTTTCCTCACCATTCTTCTCACTATTAACTTTCAATCAACTTTTGAACAACTTTTGAAGGGGTTAGAAGTTTTATAATTGAATGATTTTTTGTGAGGATTGTCTACATGGTGAGAAGAACAACCTTACAAAATATCAACTATTGAATTATATCCAAGTGGTCTCCCATATGCTTGATATTTCGAAACACATGAAAACTTTTATACAACAAAAATAAGCTTTAAAAACACACAAAAAAAGATTTATAACAAATAAAAAGTGGGCGACAGATCCCTCTGTTGCCAGACCAATTTTTTTTTTTTTTTACAAAAAAATTGGCGACAAAGGGTTTGTCGCCATTCGCTTCCCTTGTCGCCCTCTACTCCGTCTAGCGCCCTCTAGTCCCTCTATTAATCCCTCTTTTCTCTATTCTTAGCCTCAAATATGAGTAGATTTGGGGCTGATGGTATAAGTTTGAGGGATAACTCCCATCTTAGTACTTGACTTATCCCTCAAACCTCTCCAACATAGAGGTTTGAGGCTACCATAGTACTTGCTTCTAAGAAATTTTTAAGAGATGTGGCGTTGGATTAAAGAAGATCTATTAATTAAGTTATATTTTAGGATTATACTATTGGTGGAAACAGTTTTAACTTAAGTGGTATTAGCAAGAAGTCGTTTAAAGTTTCAAGTGATGATGATTTTAAGAAGACTTGACAGTAGTTTTCGGGGTGATGAAGGTTTTGGATGATGGTATTTTTGGGTTTAGACTAGTTAGAATCAAGGTAGTCTTATTTTGATTTTGTTTTAGAGCTAAGAAAAAAAGAGATGGTGGTTTTAGGTTTAGATTGAGGGTGGTTTAATGGTAGCCATGGTTTTGGAGGATGGTGGTTTTGAGGTCAAAGTATAGATTTTAGGGTTAAGAGAGTGAAGATAGTGGTTTTGGTTGATGGTAGTTTTAAGGTCAAAGATAGGGTGGCTTAATGGTTGTCCAAAAAAAGAGGGTGGTTTTAAATTTGGGGATTTAAGTAAGTAATGTGAGTGGAGCATGATAGGTATTTTTGTCAAGAATGAGAGCGTGTGACACATATATGTGCCTTCAAATGGCAAAATCATAGAAACCATGAGTTTGCGGGGGAAAGCTAATTAGGGGATCTTTGAGGGGTAAGTCTAAATCGCCAGTTATTCTGGGGGTAAATTAAATTAACCCATTTGAAAAAAAGAAAAGAAAAAAAGAGATGGTAAAAGTGTTTAAACAAACAAAAACAATATTTTGATTTTTACACTAATGATCGCAAGGTGGCTGGAGTTTTGAGTAAAACAACAATTTTGACTGGTTTTCTCAACAAACAATTGGAGAAATTGAGACTTCCTTCTAAATAATTGATAAGGTGTTTTAAAAACTAGTCAAATGGGTTTCACCATTTCAAAACATTTGTTTAAAAAAAATAAAATAAAAATAGTTAGTAAAAGAGAATGTCATAAGCTCTAACCACCAAACAAAGGGAAGCGGATGATCCTAAATTCGTTTTGTGTAGTAAAATCCTCCATTGATAGTAGTGTTTCTTTCAAGGAAAATGATTTTGGAACCGAACTTATAATCTGTCTAGCAAAATATATGTAAGGATCGGTCCCAATAATAGTGTTGTTCTTTCAAATCACCATTAGTGCTAGAAGTGAAGATGACTTTCATGAAGATGACTTGAGTAGACCAAAGATTGAAGACTTAAACTTCATAAGAATTGATGAGGATAAAAAAGTCTGGATTGAAAGACCTTTAGAAGAAGACGAAATTCACTTAGCAATGCTAAAGCTTGGGAAGGAAAAGGCGCTTGGTCCGGAAGGATTTTCCATTGTTGTGCACCAAAAATGCTGAGATTTTATGAAAGATGATATAATGAGGGTGGTGAAAGAGCTACAACAAGGAGAATACTTGGATTGGAGGTTAAAAAGTACTTTCATTGCTCTCGTTCCCAAGAAAGAGGTAGTAGAAGAGATAAGAGGTCTTAGGCCCATTAGTCTCATTAATGGTGTTTATAAGATAATTTCGAAGGCATTAGCAGAACGATTCAAAACAACTCTCCCATACGTCTTTTCTCCTCACCAAACTGCCTTTGTCAAAGATAGGCAGATTCTGGATGGGGTCTTAATTGCCAATGAAGTTATAGACTCTAGGTTGAAAAGCAAAATCCCAGGCTTACTTTGCAAAATAGATTTCGAAAAAGGCTATGATCATGTGAGTTGGAAATTTTTGGATGGGGTGCTAGAGAAGATGGGTTTCGGGAAATGGATCTCGGTTTGCATCTCAAAGGTACGGTTCTCATGCCTTATTAATGGGTCTTCAGAAGGTTACTTCAAAAGTTCTAAAAGAATTAGACAGGGAGATCCTCTGTCTCCGTTTCTTTTTCTGGTTGTGGTTGAAACATTATCTCTTCTCTTTCAATGTGCAAATGATTTGGAATGGATAAAAGGCTTTAAGATTACACCAAATGGTACTTCCATCACACACTTACAGTTTGCTGATGACACGTTGGTTTTTATTGATGCTTGTGAAGAACAGGTTAAAAGCCTGAGAATGATATTACTCTGTTTTGAATTACTCTCTGGGTTGAGGATAAATTTGGCTAAAAGTTATATTTTTAGAGTTGGTTGTGATAGGAATCTCTCTGATTTTTCATCTCTTTTGGGTTGCTACTCTGCAATTCTCCCTTCTATTTATCTCAGTCTTTCGTTAAGATACAAGTATAAGGGCTTAGCGAAGTGGGATAAGATTATAGAAAAGTTTAACAAGCGTCTTACAGGATGGAAAAGATCTATGTTATCTAAGGCAGGAAAGCTCACATTGATAAAAGTGTTTTGAATAACTTACAAGTTTATTATCTCTCTTTATTTGAAATTCTAGTGAAAGTTCTGAAAATGTTGGAGCAACTTATGAGAAATTTTTTATGGCATGGGATTATGATAAAATGAAAATACATCTTGTGAAATGGCATGGGTTTGTAGAAGAAAGAAGGAAGGGGGACTGGGAGTCCGAAAGATTAAAGCTACTAATGATGCTCTTTTGACGAAGTGGCTTTGGAGATATTGCAAGGAAGAAGGAAGTGTTGGGGTTTATGCCCTAAAAAAATTTAAATTGACAACATTGATAAATTATATTTATTAATGAGCATGATATTATATTATTACTTTATTCATATGATGGATTAAGGGTTGTTCACAAGATGATGTTGTAAGTAAATTGTTTGTATGAAGTGTTCATACATAGAGAGATGTAATTTACCAGTTCCTCATATTCTTGTATAGTTCATAGTCAGTGATGAATCCGAACAATTCATCTGATAAGACTATAACATACTAGACTTCTATATTATAGGGTGATATATCTCCATCACCGAAGTGGCGACTTTAAGTCAGTGTGTTGGTGTATTAGGAATACACTGAACAGGTCAGACAGAATACTTTTTATATTATTGTCAGCATATAAAAAGATTCTGTAAAACTTGCTGATTGCAAATGTCCTAAATCCTGAGAGCAGAGTATACCCTACAAGTTGGTTTCTACTCACTTTGATCTACCAAACAGTGAGGTTAGACAACGCAAACGTGATCAAATATTCTGGGTAGGTTGGGTGGTCGAAATCACTTAGTGGGATTACTTTGTGTCAATAAGGAATCCACACCAAAATGATATTCCCTTGAGAGCCTAATCAAGAGTATTAATTATTCTAGACTGCGCAGTGATCCTATAAAATGTTTATTGGATTATTAGAATAATTATAATGGTATGATATGACAGGCAAGGACTAAGATGTAATTACTCGAAAGGTGCTGACATTAATAGTTAATGTTACCTTGGTGTATATTACGAATATCAGTTAAGTAGAGGGACTATTTGCTGGTATAACGAGTGAAGGGCTTCTGAATAATATTCATTTACTTTGAGAGTATTCAGTTGCAGTTATTTAGTGGACTTAACTGCAATTAGATTTATTATTTGAGAATTGTATGAGATATATGGACCTCAAAGTAATAAATCAAAAGCTTAAGTAAGTGGGGCCCATATGGACCTAACTTAGAGCTAAAGATATGGGAAGAGAGTCTTTCTCTATAAATAGAGATAGGGTTCATAAGATAGCCCACCCTAACTTGTGTATCTAAAACTCTCTCTCAATTTAGAATTCAAGTTATGAGCTTTATGGTTTTAGAAACTCAAAATTCGTAATATATTCCCGTCAGAATTTAAAATCGCGTTTTGAGGCATTTCGGAGCAGAATTGGAGATTCGCTATTTAACACAAAGTTGTAGAAAATTCGATTTCATACTAAAAGCATATATCATATAGGCGAATCGGATCAACCGTTAGAGAGTTATGGCCGAAATACAGTTGCTGTATCTTTTAGGGTTTTCGACGATTGATCCAGAACGTGGAAGGAAGATCTGGGATTACATGCAAGCATTTAAACGGTATATATTTGATCTTCAAGTTATTGTTTTAATTCATGCATCCTCATGTGAGCTTGTGAAGGAAAAATAGTTATTTGTTTCTGCTGCACAATTTAATCTAGACCCTATTTTCCCCAACAGGAAGTTTATGGAGGCAGATTATATTAGAGAAGTTGGAAGAACAAATCTAAAGTGGAGTACCAAAAAGCCAACCACTCCGTATGGATGCACAGTTTGGAGAGGAATTTGCAATCGAAGTAATATCTTCCAAGATAGAATCAGATATAATGTAAAGAAGGGAACAACAATAAAATTTTGGGAAGAAGCTTGGCTCTTTGAAAAACCAATTGCTCTGCTCTGTCCTAATTTATACTCATCTACTCGTTCACAGAATTCCCTTGTTTCGGAGATAGGTTCTATGGTGGACGAAAGAGCTAACTGGAATTTGAATTTATCAAGAAGAATTGATGGTGACACCATTGATGGGTTTGCTTTCCTTATGAATGCCTTGGATTCTTTGGTTCTTGATTTAGAAGAAGATGATGAATATTTTTGGAAAGAATCAAAATCTAAAGTTTTCACTGTTGCATCTTGCTATGACAACCTGACTAAGCAAGTAGTTCCTCCTCGTAGTATGGATTTCGTGTGGCAGCAAGCGTGGCCTCCTAATATAGCTTTCTTTCTTTGGTTGGCGATCCACAATAAGTTACTGACTTTGGATAATTTAGCAAAAAGGGGATTCATGTTTGTGAATAGATATTTCCTATGTAACAAACAACTTGAGTCTGTAACACAATTGCTTCTACATTGTAATTTCTCTTACAACATTTGGAGATATTTTTGGGGAGAACTAAATATGAATGTTATCATGCCCGGATCAGTGCAGGATTTATTTGAAGGATGGGAACAACGAGATATGAATCCTAGAAGCAAGGAAGTTTGGAATCTACTACCAGCAGCCATAACTCGGTCAATTTGGTTGGAACGCAACGGAAGAGTTTTCGAGAACAAAGAGACACCGGTGGACAAAGTTATCATCAGCATCAAAGAGTTAGTTTTTTACTGGATCTCTGCTTCTAAAAACTTTGAGAATGTAACTTTCCAGCAAATCATTATTGATTGGAGGAAAACATTTTTTGCAACTTTATCGATAAAAAAAAAAATTTTGTGCTAGAAGTGTTTGTAGTGTTGGAATCCAACAAAGGGGAAGAGTTAACTATTGGGGAAAGGATTTCCAAATTAGAAGATTTCTATTAAGATTAGCAATAGTAATTTTGAAACCTAATTGTTTTAAATATTTTGACTATTAATCAATATTAATTAACTTTAAATTTTTTTTCTCTTATATTAATCAACTTATTCCTCCATTAGCACATAATAACACCGGCCTAAATTAGGGTTGCATATGGTGCAGTTTTAAATCCGGTCCGAACTGAAAAAAATACCGACAAACCGTAAAACCAAAAACCAAAAACCCGAAAAACCACAAAAATCGATATTTATGGTCTGGTTTTGGTTTCATGTTTTCAAAAAACTAAAAAAACCGAAACCGTACCAAAAACACCGAACTGAAAGACTAAACTAAAAACACTAGAAAAAAACCTGCACATAAACCTAGATAGTATACACATGTATTATTATATATAAATATGCATGCTAACTTATGAAAATATGAATTAATGAGCCTGACTCTTAATATAATCACAATTTCATAAGTCAATGTGTCTATGTCAATTTTGTATCCTATATGAGGCTATACATATGTGTGATGTGTGTTCTCAAATTTATACATATTTATTAATTTATTTATAATATATTTATTATTTTGTATAATTATTATTTTTATTGTGAAAAAATTTAATTGTGGACATACCATGATTAAAATTGCCACTATGTTGCTATGGAAAATATGTTGGGATCCATATAGAGATATCTAAGATATGAAGATGAACTCTTCACAGACTTCACCATGTATCTTCATAAAAAAATAAAATAAATCATATTCGAGGGATGAGCTATCTTGCACGTTGTTGGGGAGTGTTCCCCATCAAAAAAATTTAAACTCCAACATCTAATACCTATGAGGAAATTGAGTGCCCCACAAATTATTAAAATTTTAGTATATTGTGCCTTAATTTTTTGTAAAATTATAATTTGACCAACTCATTTCTTAACACGCACCCACTCCACAAGTTTTTAGGCACACCAAAGAAATTTGTTGTGCTTTGTGGTTTTCAAATTCAAAAAATTCATAACTTCGCCCCTAATCATATAGTACTAAAATTTTTAACCCTATCAAAATTTAATTTAAAAGTAATAATTAAAATAGATAGCCTATAAATTACCTTATAATTATTTTTGATTGATATGATTTTTGGTAAGGATGATCTTCTTATATTAAATTTAATAATTTTTACAAAAAAAGAGAGAGAATTAATAATTACTTAAGATGGTTAAACACTTGGACATTTTTTTTTCATGTTTTAAATTTAAATAAATATTTGGTTATTATCAGTTTTTTATATTTTTAAATTTGAACGAACTTTAATTTTTTATAATGCAAGTGCTCTAATTAGTCATGTTTTAGTTTAAGTTTAAATGATCAATTGATAAATGTCATATGTTAATTTTTTTAATTTAGTTAAACTTTAGTTTTGAATGATTTGTCAGCTAAAAAAATCGAAAAACCCCTAAAAAATCTAAAATTTAGAAAAAACTGAAAAATCTAAAAAATCTAAAAAACCATCATGGTTTGGTATGATTTTGGTCCTCCTAAATTAATTAATGATTTGGCTATGGGTTTGACAAAAAACCCAAGCAAAACGAACCGTGTGCAGCCCTAGCCTAAATAAAATAGTTAAGGTAAACTGCATAATCCTAAGGCTAGCTAAATCCTAAACATGTATGCTTCAATCTAATGGCTAGAAATCATTTATCAAAAGTGCTTCGAATCCAACCGTTCAAACTATCAAATCAAGCTAAGAGGTAGCCTAGAGTCAGAGCAATAATGATTTTTGGACCGGACTAATTTATAAAATTAATGCCAAACACTTATGTGACAGGGTGGAACCTACCACTTTTTTCTTCCAAAAAATATTTTGAGGGAGTTTCTAACTTATGTGACAATGGAATCGACCATCCCACATTAACGTCGGGCACAAATTTTATAATTTGGTCGGTCAAAAAAACACTACTCAGAGGCCCTGACAAAATTTCATCATTTCGATGGAATCGGTGAGTCCAACCATTCGAGACTCACTCTGCACAGCATCCCAGTTTTCCTCCCCACTACGCGCTTATTATAAACCGAAACTTATTAACTTTCTACATAGTTAATTAGCGCCGACACTGGTTTGATGTTAGCATACAACTGGATTCACAGCACCAGAGTACTTGGTCAAATTAAAATCCGTCAACGTTGGACTAATCTGATTTTTGGTCAATCTTTTGAAAATCTAACGGTCCAAATTCTTGATCTCTTTGGCCTGTTGACCAATAGGAACCTAATAAGTAGGGTCCACTAAAGGTAAGACGTGAAATCTCAAACTTACCGCTTCGAAATCTCGAATAATCATAACGGTCCGTACGAAAAGTAGAGAGAAGAAGAAGAATCCTTTTTTTTCTTTCTTTAAACGGACAGTAATTTCGGAACCTTTTCTTTTCTTATTCCTTCTTCATAGGGATTCCCAAAAACTACAATTTCTATAAGAAACAGACACGTGCACGTTGTCATGAAGATCAGAATATTCCAATTATTCTGTGGGACCAACTAAAATTGCACACGTGACAGATGTATGAAGCGCGACAGCAAAAGTTTTGTTCGTTTAGAGACTTCTTAAGTAATGAGCTGGACAACCAATTGAGACAAACGCATAGTAAAATTTTGATACATTATCTTCCGTCAAAAGATTGATGTGGCCTTTCTAGAAATGCCATGTAGAATACTCTTGGGGGACCCACTCACCGGGTGAATAATTTATCCTATATTTTAAAGGGACCCACACACTAAAAAAACTTGGAGTATTGTTAAATCTAATGGTGGTTCTTTTCTTTCCAATCAAAACAAAATAAATCTAATGGTTGAAAATCAGTTATGAAATACCTGAAATCCAATTTTAAAACATATTATGACCCCATATAAAATACCACTCCAATTTATATAATATATTACATCAAACATTTGATGAAATAGCCTTCATCGTAATTTTCTTTAACGATTCACATGTTGAAAGAACTACAATCCAACGACTGAGATGATGCCTTGTAAGTTAGTCACATAACATTAAGAAGTACTGAATCAAAACTTATTATCATAAAAAGGCAGACAAGGAAGCCGACAAGAGTACTGAATCTGAGATATAACTAAATTTGGAGTTTCACTACACTTCAGAAAAAGAAGTGTTAGCTTTTCCTTACTTAATAACCGTTGATCAATCTCACCATAAATACATCGGACGGTTTAAAATTAAGGTAAACAAAAATGCAATGAACGCCTCAGGCTGACTGTTTTTTTTTAATCTATCCAATGCTGTCTAATTATTTACCGCTAAATTTAGCGCCTTTCAATTACTCACCAATCTCTCCTCAAACAACGGATCAGCGATGAAGGAGACAGAAAGAAAGAGACTGAAAATGGTTCAGTAGAGAGAAATTCTAGAGAGAGAAAGAGAGAAGTTTTAGAGAGAGAAAGTGATTTTAGATTTGATGTCTAAAACACCGAATTACGAGTTTCAGGAATGGTGGAACAAAGAAAGAGAGAAGAATCAAGGATTGTTTATAGAGAAATCTGAAAACCCTAATTGGTCTAATGTAGAGATCCGTAGCCCTACTGGTTTTGAAGAAGAAGGAGATGATGATCGGACGGTTGGAAAAGAGAGAAGTCGAAATGCTCGTCAGCTTTCATTTGTATGTCTTCTCAAATTCCAACAAGCTGCGAATTGTTTAGCTTGGATCACAAATGGATTTCTCTCTTTAATTCGAACAGCGAATCGTAGAATTTCATCTTCGCCTTCTTCTCCATCTTCAAATTTGGCTTCTTCTCCGTCTGAATCTCGATTTTACCGTGTTATTAAGGTGTTCTTGATTCTCGTAATTTGTTTACTGTTGTTCGAACTCGTAGCTTACTTTAAAGGATGGCATTTCAGTCCTCCATCAATGGCTTCCGCCGTAGGTTTTGTAGAGCTTGTTTATGCGAATTGGCTTACGATACGGGCGGATTATCTTGCGCCGCCTCTGCAAACTTTGGCAAATGTGTGTATTGTCCTGTTCTTGATCCAGTCTGTGGATCGTATTGTTTTGATACTTGGTTGCTTCTGGATCAAGTTTCGCAGGTTGAAGCCTGTTCCTTTGGTTGAATTCACAGGAGACGTTGAGGATCAGAATGCTGAAGATTATCCTATGGTGTTAATACAGATCCCGATGTGCAATGAAAAGGAGGTAAGAAGATTTGGGTTTCGAATTCCCTGCCGCTCTTGATTTCGGATCCGATTTTGTTTTCTCTATCTAAATTTCCGTGCTTTAATTAACTTATAATTCCAAAATTAATGCTTCAATTGTTTTCATAATCCTTCTATTTTAGATCTTTAGTGCCACTTGTGTTCTCCTGAACTTGTTATCTAGAATGGTGCTCCTGTGAATAGTTGTAAACACTGAACAAATGTTTCAAAAATTTCTAGGTACCTTACATGGTAACTCGTTCATTACATCTCAAAAATTTGTGGAAACACTAGGTATTGTGAGGTTTGAGCTTTGTTGATAGGCAAAAAATTGCTCCCTGCTATCAAAATTAGCTTTTCTTTTTTAAATTAGGTTTACACTCTAGAGAAAATCATAAGTTCTTCGAATGATTGTAATCCCCTCCTTTGTCTGGTATCTCAAAGTTGTGGGATGCTATTACGGTTAGCTATTCAACGCAGGCTTGGCGTCCACCTACAGATATATTATATACTTGAATATTCTTAAGCTTATGGTGTTCAGGTACTTCGTTGTGTTCAATTGTTCCATAGATGTTTCATATCAGCATCTTCATTTAAATTGGTATAAATAGTGAATCAACTCCATGAATGAGATTGGTATCGACCCCCAAGTTTCGAGTTCCTTGCGACCTGAACAATTTTCCCTTTTACATATACGAAGATTCAGGATTCCCTTTTTGGATGTGATACTTGAATTCCGAAGAGCTTTGGAAGGGTTCTTGATGTTGAGGCTGTTCTCTCTCTAGAGTGGACTCTTATAGGGATCTGAAGATATTCTTCAGATCAATTATCTAAGTAGTTCCTCATCTCTGTTTCTTTTTTTTTTTCTTATATATTTATTTGGAATATCCTCTTATCAGAGGTGAAGACATAATCCTCCAATTGAGTTAGTAAAATGGTTTCTCACATCCTAATATTGGAGGTCTCAATCCCTCTGTGGGAATATAACCTTTATGGATTTAAATTTATCTACATGGATAATGTCTTAAGAAATTTTCACCACAGGTCTATGTGAATCTTGAGCAACTAAGCGAGGCTTGTACCTCTTGATTGATCAGTCGGGTTTAAACCTCGGACTTACACCAATTCACTGACCATAAGCAAAGCGAGATGAAGCACTTCTGTGCTAGTTGAAGATTCGTAAAAGGCGAGAGCAAGACCAAAAATGATGTGGGTGTTAGCAAGGAATGATATTATGATTCATGCCTTGATTGTAGTTTTGTCTCAAAACAGAGATGGATGGCAAGATAGGATCCATGCTGTAAATCCCCATCATTGGGTTCAGATGTATATGTGTTAATCAGGGAAAACAAAGGAAGCACCTTTTAATATTTTACAAATGTGACAACTTCTTGAAAATAACACTTATCCTGAAGTTTGGTGCAGATTTGCAATACAAAGTAGCTTCGTTCCACATTTTTATTTTCCAGTTAATTGATTAAGAGCTTTTCAGAACACTATAAGGTTCATCCACCAGGATCATCCATCCATTCATCGATGAAAACATAGATATGCCTGTTCTAGTTGCCTTGTCCTTTTTCTATTAGAAATTCTAAGATAATTTTTCTTTTTATTGAGTTATTTCAGAGGTGGCATGCATGGATCCCATGAATCCTATTGGCTGTCAATTTCTTTTCATTGCAGTGTCGATCGATAGCTTCTTCTTATTTGGCTTTGCTTCTTGAATGATGTCTATGTAAAGAGTTATGTATTTGGGGTGCTACACAGGTTTACCAGCAATCAATTGCAGCTGTCTGCATCCAGGACTGGCCGAGGGAGAGAATGCTCGTTCAAGTTCTAGATGACTCTGATGATTTAGATGTGCAACAACTTATCAAGTCTGAAGTACAAAAGTGGCAACAGAAGGGTGTACGCATATTGTACAGACACCGGCTTATTCGCACAGGTTACAAGGCAGGAAATTTGAAATCTGCTATGGGCTGCGACTATGTAAAGGACTATGAGTTTGTGGCCATTTTTGACGCTGATTTTCAACCCACACCAGATTTCTTGAAGAAAACTATTCCCCATTTCAAGGTAACTTTATATTCTTCTCTTCTGTCCTCAGATCAGTGAACAGGTAGTACGAGCTTTTACTTGTCAAGTTTGGCACTTGCAAACAGCACATAGAATTGAAACTTTGTAATTCCTAACTCCATGAGGACCTAAATATTATCATGTATGCAAGCATGCAATTACAGACATGTATATTAACTGGGTAATGGAGATTCATAAAGAAGTAAGTGACATGTTCCTGACTTGGATGTCATCATGCCACCTAGGTGGTGATCATCAACCTTGGCCATCCAAATAGTGGTCCACATTTCTGGATAGTCACAACCCAATGTGGACACTTCATCCTAGTTTTAGAGTCTATTATTGATTTCCTTCACTTGTAATCACATGGTAATCTATCTGGACTGTCCAAATGTCATCCCACCCCTTTGATTTACAACGACCAATTATATTTGTATTAGATTAAAAGAATCATCGTGAACCTCTGCACCCATCTCAATTAACCTAGACTTTACCCTATATTGTGATCACAACTGTTCGATTAATATTCCAACTTTTCCTGTGCGGAATTGTTTTATTTATGGTTTCAATTCTTCATGTTTTGTGGATTTTCATAATTCCATGTGAAGATAAATGGTAGAGTTAAAATGGCTTATGCATGATCCAGGCTGAGCTCTATCTGTGCCATGTCACAACTCCAAGTCACAAGTGAGGTTAATCCATTGTGTTAATAAAATACCACAGTAGTAGTCAAGGTTAATGGGTCAACGGCAAGTACAAATTGGGAGAATAATATTGATGAAAGTCAATATGAGTCATCAGAACGTCGAAGTCCTTCAGGGCCGGACCCACAACATCACTTTAACCAATTTTAAGGAAATCTTTCATGATGATTGTACTTACGTACGACTAGTTTTTAATCTAGATGAATGAGCAAGTGATGGAATCATCAAATATCATTCTCTTCAAAAAAAAAAAAATATCATCAATATCATCCAATGTATGGTTCTCATTTCATTGTTTTCTTTTATTATGTACGTATCCTTCAACTTGTACCACCAAAGTACTTGAGTTACCGATTGAAAAATATTGATGAAAAGTGAATCCTTTTCAATTATAGTGTTTTTAAAAGTAAGAAATATTTCGCCTTTTTATTTATTGATAACGCGATTTTATCATGCTTGCAACATGTAAGGGGGACTCGAATCCAAGACCTCCCCTCAAATGAAAGGGATAATAAACCATTGGGCCAACCAGCGTTTAATTTGTAGTAAGAAATATTTCATGAGGTAGCTGATCTCATAATTTTAAGAGAAGATCCACCAACCATATTTTATGTGGTCAATCAGCTAATTGCTTTGGACATTTAGTTGGTTCACTTGTTTGATACTTATTGGACGTAGCTCCATGAGGGAATCAGATGTCTCTAGTTGTAAGGTTTAAAAGTTTGTTTCGACTGTATGTTTTCAATCAGTTGAAAAAACTAAAGGATGAGGAAGAGAAGACCAGAAAATGAGATAAGGACCTGATGATATTGATGAATGCATCACATAAACACACTTACTGAGTGATAGTTCATTAAGGAATAAAAGACTAAAGATAGAGTTGATGTAATTGTGGAGACTGAGTGGCCCTTAGTTGTTCCTAACTTTTTATTATTTGTTCTTCCTGAAGGGAAATGAAGATCTTGCACTGGTCCAGACTAGGTGGGCGTTTGTTAACAAGGATGAGAACCTGCTTACAAGGTTGCAGAACATAAACTTGTCCTTCCACTTTGAGGTTGAACAACAGGTCAATGGTATATTCATCAATTTTTTCGGTTTCAATGGAACTGCTGGTGTTTGGAGGATCAAGGCTCTTGAGGAATCTGGTGGCTGGTTAGAAAGAACCACCGTTGAGGATATGGACATTGCTGTCCGTGCTCATCTCTGTGGATGGAAGTTCATATATCTGAATGATGTTAAGGTTTGTTTATTGATTGACCTTCTGTTATCTTTCCCAGATTTGAGATTACCAAATCTTATCAATCATTTTTTTTCCTTGTGTAGTGCCTTTGTGAACTCCCAGAATCCTATGGAGCATACAAGAAGCAGCAACACCGCTGGCATTCAGGTCCAATGCAGTTGTTCCGTTTGTGTTTTGTTGACATCCTTCGTTCAAAGGTAAGGAGGATGTCTTATTTGGTCTTGGAGCCATTTTACAATTATTTTGCATATCTGAGAATTTTGCTATGCATTCCATTACTTCTAGCACACCATGGAGACTTCAAATTCAACCATGAGAGCACATATTTTGGAAGAAAACAATTTCTTCCCTCTTGAAACCGTGAGATTTTAAAAAGTTTGATGAGATCTTAATGTTTATAAGGTTTAAGTGAAAAATTCAAGCTTTTATTATATTTTCTATTATAAACAACTGTCACCAACATTTTTGTACAGATGGGTTTTGTCTTGCCATGTGTAGGAACATGGCCAAGCCAGACCTATCATCTGATAACGGGAAGACCTGGATTACCTGTGCTAATAAAGCCCTTATCCACACCATAATCATATTACATTGAGTATCAGCTATGTATCTTTTAATTGTTTCCTAGAGAAAGAGGAAAGCAAAGTTCACATTTTTTCTTCACATGGTGGGAGGCTCTCTGAGAAAGTGAGTGGTAAAACTGCCAAAACATGTGGATCCCTTCGAGTCTGGCACTTTAACTGCCATATTTAAAATAATTTCATCTGTATAGATTTCAATCTACTGCTTGAGCAGAAAACCCATCTCCATTTCCACTTTTTGAAATGATCCTTAGAAAATCCTGAAAGACGAATAAGTTTATCCTGAATAGTTCTTTAATGTTCCTGAAACTGAGATTATGACTACTGTTGCAAAATCTCTTGGATTGGAGTATGTTTACAAAGGTTCATTGTTCTTATTATTTCTTTCATGTTGGTTAATATTTTTACTGGTGATTAATGATTTTCTTTTTCTTGCTTTTTCCAGATAAGTTTTGCAAAGAAGGCAAATTTGATATTTCTATTCTTCCTTTTGCGGAAACTCGTCTTGCCTTTCTATTCATTCACTCTCTTCTGCATCATTCTCCCGCTTACCATGTTCCTGCCAGAAGCGCATTTACCTGCTTGGGTAGTATGTTATGTACCTGGACTCATGTCCGTCTTAAATATTCTTCCAGCACCAAGGTCATTTCCATTCATCGTTCCTTACCTTCTATTCGAGAACACGATGTCTGTCACCAAATTCAATGCCATGATATCAGGACTCTTCAGATTAGGTAGTTCCTATGAATGGGTGGTCACTAAGAAGTTGGGAAGGTCATCTGAGGCAGATTTGATTGCTTTCGCTGAAAAGGAATCTGACACTCAAGAAGTAACCACAAGTATCCATAGATCCTCTTCAGAGTCAGGCCTTGCCGAGCTAAGCAAAATAGAAATGACGAAGAAAGCTGGAAAGAGAAACCGTTTGTACAGAAAGGAACTTGCTCTTGCATTTATTTTATTAACTGCCTCCGCTAGAAGCTTGTTATCTGCTCAGGGAATTCACTTCTACTTCCTTTTGTTTCAAGGGATTACTTTCCTAATAGTGGGTCTTGATTTGATCGGGGAGCAGGTGAGTTGATCTTTATGATTGTTTCCACTACGCATCGTTTTTAGAAGTCTCTCTTTCATGGGGATTGAAAGCCTGGGATGAATGAAAGGTCACATTGACCAACTCTATAGCATCCACCCCCAAAAGTTCCAAATAATCAAAGCCAGTTTCTTTAGCTGTCCATACATTCTGTTGTGGTTTCTGGCCAGTGGCCACACTGTTGATTCTCCCAGGTAAAACGGCCCGGCATTCTATTTATTTAGTGGCAGAGAAATGATTCTCTATGTTGTTGTTCGTCATAAACTGTTTTATATAAGTTTAACCTCAGTTTTGGAAACAGGAAAGGCCCCCCTGAAAAAACTCATGAGAGAATGGATGCTCTCCTCTGTGCTAGGTCAGTAGCTCTGCTCTGTGTATTGATTCTCTGTACATTTGCTTGCCCATGTTAAAATCGAGGCAGTCATCATTAGATTATTAAAATCTTCATTAATTTTTGTCATTCAACGATTTGTGATCGTGGATAGAAAATTTGATTTGTTCTTCTTGCTTTAGTTTGACAACTAGAAACATTTGTAGTGTTAGAAAGGAGAGTTGATCTTCCTAAAATTATGTCAGTTCTTTTCTCTTTCCTTTTTTTTTTTTTTGAAGTTTTGTACCAAATTCTTGTGTAGATTGAATTATAAACAATGGTGTTGTAATTGTGTTTCTCTTGACAATAATATCATCTCCGTTCTTTATTTCCATTTTTGTATATACTCTTCTTCCTGATATAAAAATTAGGGGACCTTGGTGATTCTTGATCGTTTGGTGAACCCTAATTTCACACTCTTCAATTAATTTGGATTTACAGATTATGATTTATAAATTTTGAAGTTAAACTCTTATAAGTTATAACCATATTTATCATCATGCATAGTATCAGTTGAATCTATTTGACTTGAGTTTGATCGGAGCAGAGTGTTGACTTACCAAGTTAGACCTTGACCTTTTTTTGACTCGTACTGATTCAGTTTGACTTATTTGACCTAGAATCCTTAGGTTTGACCCTAGCCTAATGGCAGTAATCAATACTCCAATACTATTTATCTAGCAGTTGGGGACATGCCGCAGAAACTGTTGGGATCACTCTAATCTACTCCAATACACATAATATATATAGGGTGCTATTAAAGAGGTTCTCAAAAATGTTAGGGGGATGGACAAGATAGGGGGTGGACTAAATACTTCAAAATGGTTGGGGGGATGGACATAGTTTTACTAAGGGGGTGGTTATCAAAGTTTGTCTAGGTATATTTCCACCCAATTCTAAAAATCTCAAACCTAACCCTAAATTAACCTTTTTCCTCCCTAAAAAAAACAGCCCTCTCCTCCATTCTACCACCGTCACTCTCTCTCTCTCTGTAAACTTCTCTCTACCATTACCAACTCTTCTCCACCATTACCAACTCCTCTTCTCCATTCTACCACCATACTCAAAAAAGTAAAAAAAAAAAACCATTATAGTTCCAACTAAAAATGATGGATTGTTTTAACTAAATTCAACCACATATGGTTGAAAAGTAACACCATATTCAACTAAGAGTGGTTGAGTCACTGGAGGGTTTAAAATTTCTGTCAAAACTCTACCGCTGTTGGTTGAGTTTTAAACCAAAATTCGACCACTGATGGTTGAGTTTTTCTTCAAAACTCAACCACTGGTGGTTGAGTTTATATCTAAAACTCAACCAGTGGTCGTCGAGTTCCTAAAAATTCTCAACCAGTTGGTGGTCGAATTGTTTCGAAAAACTCCACCTTGCTCATACGAATTAGGTACGAAAACTAGAAATTTTTATCTCATTAAAAAATATTTGAAACAAAAAAAAGCATACGAATCAGTTGTATTACCTCATTACTATTTGATTGGGAGATTTTCATTAGAATTGAGGATCCCAAACCCTCCAAAAAAGAACATTTAGGTTTTTGGGAATCCATTAATGGTGAACTTTGCTTCAATTCATCTTTCTCCATTAATGGCGTTCCTTCTTGAACTTCTTCATCCTTCATAGAGTTTTCCGCCAATAACGACTTCGATTCTTGGTGGTCGAATAATTTAAGCGAAGTTTTAGAGAGAGAAAGTAGTTGGAGAGAAAGAGTAGTTTAATGGAGAATTAGAAAACGTGTTGGAGAGAGAAAGGGGGTTGGAGGTGGTAGTTTAATTTACACCCACACCACCCCCTTAGTAAAAAGTAGGAAAATATTGGAAGGGTGATTTTGGGTTAAAAGCCCATTTAACTTGTCCACCCCCTTAACATTTTTAGAACCCCTTTAACAGCACCCTATATATATATATATATATATATTAATATCTAATTTGGTTTTGTTTAGAACAGACTGTAGATAATGTGAAAGTAGTTTTAATGGATGAAATTTACTTTCAATGGTTACTCGTTTCGGATTCGCTCCTCTTCCTCAGGAGTGAAGTCGTTCTCAATGTCGAATATGTGGCGAACCTGCTCCACAGTCATATCCTTTATCATGTCTGCAATTGTTCGGCATTTTAGATCAATTAGATCTTCAATTTCCATATAGTCGGCAGCCATGAGAAGAGCAGATACTCTTTTTTTATCCATCTTCATCATGAACTGTTTATCCCATCTCACCAGTTCCTCCTTCACAATCTCTTCTTGCTCCTCTTGCTGCTTCTGCTGTTGATCATCCTTAATATGTTTCTGGCAGTATTGAATCATCTTCGACAATATTTAGCTGTTCACATTGGGCAATCGAATTTCTCCATGAACACATTCGTTGCTCTTAATCATGTTCTTGATCACGTTAGATTGAAGGATAACGGATTCATCTATTTCGAACGTCTCTTCATCGCAACTCCTCAAAGTCACCTTCTGCTTCAACGTGATGGATTGAATAACCTTTAACATAGTTAGTTTGATTAGAAACAGAGATAAATCAAATGAAAAAAAGCGAACACAGTAATGTTAGAGAGAAGAGCTCAAGTCAGAGGCTCTATTTATAGTTTACTTTCCTTCTCAAGCAGGGAAACGGCTAATACTTTGTACTTACTATTTAGAGTACAGTATTTTGGATTAACTTTCCAAAATCTATGTTTTAGGATTTGGAATGACTTAATTTAAAGAAACAAATATTTCTCACTAATGTATAAGACATGAGCTACTGATTTAAATAGATTACTAAAAACTAAAGGGTGATGTTAAAAGGAAAACATGAATGGTTTGAGAGAAAACAAGGCTTTAAGTGCAATCCCCATATATAGTTTTGGTTGAGGGGAAACCAAGGATTTTTTCCCTCTACTAAAAATACACCCCACCCCTACCACCGTTACTATCATCTTCATGCCACTCCACCGCTGGCCACCACTGCCTCCATCATCGATTGCCACTGCTTCCACCGCCACCACCACCACTCAAAAGCCACCAACTCTCTCTCTTTGACCTCTCTCTCCCCTCTCTTTGACCTCTTTCTTCAGATCTGAAATTTTTTCTATTCTGGAATTTTTTTCCCCCATCGTCTCTCTCTCTCCTTTAGTTCCTTTCTCTCTCTCCCCTCTTTCTCTCTTATCTCACTATGATGGTGATAGAGTGGAATGGTAGTGGGAAGATGATGGTGATAGTGGATGTGGTGGGGTGGGGTGGTGGAGATGATGATGGTGGTAGAGATGGGGTGTATTTTAGGTTGGGTTGATGGGGGTAGAAAAACCATTATTTTCTCCGGCTTGCGCTTAAAGCCTTGTTTTCCTTTTAGCATCACCCAAACTAAAATAAGATGATTTCATAAAACCGATATACGCTTTCCAGAGTATCGTAGACCCATCATTAATGTGGGTCAACAAAATCCTCTAATTCTGTTGAATTTAATCTAGGAAGCACGGACACGAACACGAGGACAGGAATACGACACGACACGATACGAACACGGACACGACGACACACCAAATCTAAAAAAAGTAAGACACAGACATGACAAGGATATATAATTAAATAATATATATTTTTATTAAAAATTTATTCTAAAGATGAAATTTTTCAAAGAACTCTAGAAAATCCATTGCACAAAGGGGTTTCGGCAATAATGAAAGACAGAGAAATACAAAAAACATGTGTGTGCCATATTTAATTTCATTTTTTGAACATATTCACACGAAAAATCTCACGAAACATGCATTTAAAGTGTCCACCGTGTGTCCGTGTGTCTAAGTGTTGGACACGGACACGGACACGGACACGGACACGCGACCTCAAATGAAGTGTCCATGCTTCATAGGATTTAATTAAGAGGACCCTTAGTGTATTCATTTCATTTTTTATTCTATTAAAATAGGGTTACATAATTACATTTTCCTTTGCACGGTATCAAAGGTAAGAGCCTCTCCAGTGTGAGTATGGTATGCTCAAAAGTGTTGTGCCACATAGGAAGTACATCCAATACAAATGTGCTCAGTCAATGTGGATGATGTGGCACATGGATGGGAAGACATCCTTTAGTCCATCCTCTTGTTCTAGAGGCTCACCAAGATGATGTCTTCCCATCCAAGTTAGCAAATTTCAATAATGATATTATTTTCTCCACCTTTTTTTTAGTAAATTCTATTAAAGATTTTAGTCTCTTTTTTTTTATAATTAAAAAATAGTACATTTAATTAATTAAGTGTCTCATAAGTAAAGCAAACAAGCTGACCACATTGCATTGGAGATGCTTTTTTCTCTACAATAGGTGGAGATTTTTCGTCATGTAGAAAGCAAGTCTGAAGGCGATCTCTTGAGAATTATGCCATTTAGGAAGCATAGCACATTAGCATTGGAGATGCTCTAAACATCACACACTTTACATGAAAATGGAGGGTTATGTTGACCTACGTAAATGGTGGGTCTACAAAATTACACTCGTGCTTTGCATGGCCCACATGCTAAACTTTCATGTCCTCAATTCTTACGTGTCACTCAATTACTCACTCTCTCACAACAGTTTTAACTTTCAATTTAAAGAAATAAATCTCTCTCTAATATATATATATATCTATATAGTATATATAAAGCTGAAACCTCTAAAAACACATGTTGAACTTGATTACACCAGTTTATACAATTGACATATAAATGATCTATCTTTATTAAGATTTTCTGGTAAAAAAAATTAAAAATTTACATTATTCTAAAATTTTTAACTATTAAAAGATAATTGAAATTTTAAACTTTTTAAATTAATCTTTATACCATTAATTTGAAACCAATTTTTGATAGTAAATGTCTTAGACTACTATCGATGTTGTAAGCTAAGTAATAAGTATAGAAATAATTAATTGAATGTACCAAATAAAAAAAGAAAAGAAAAAGAAAAACAGGGGTCTCGAAGAGAATTGAGGATGTATTTAGCAGCTGTCAATGTTATCATTTATAGTTTTGTAGTTTGTGCTTCTTTTCATTTCCCAAGTAAAACTTTCATTCGGTTTCCCAAGTACAACCATTTTTTGGAACTGCAATTACAAGTGCAAGTATCCCAAAAACTTATGTGGGGCATGCACTAGGCCCGTTGATTCGTGCATCCATGGAAGCTCTTGTGATAATTTTTTTTTTTAAATGTCTTCTTCTTTTATATGGTGTGATTCATAATACATCATTTTATGACTTGCTTTTTTAATTTATGCGACATTTAATTTTTGAAGAATCAAAATTACTCTTACAAAACAAAGAGACTTTTTTTTTTGATCCGCAAAACAAAGGGGATTATATTAAGGAAAGAAGAATGTACAAGCGAACAGAAAAAGAAGGACAACAGCAGCGAAACCGTTGTCCAAAATCAAACACAAACTAGGCTATCAAGGGGGGCTTAAATATAAAGCCCCTCCATCGTGCCATGATCACATCCAGATGAACACCTTTAAAATTTTCTTCCAACGACAGCCAGCGGAAAGCCATGATTTTAATATTTGTTATGAGCTTCCCCATCTCCATCTCCTGATCCCCAAACGTTCTTTGGTTTCTTTTAGTCCACACATTCCAAACTATAGCCGCTGGGAGCATCTCCATCATCTGCTTTGCCGGATTGTTGAGCTTGAATTTTCATACAAATAACAAGTCCTCAAAACTTTTTAGCATAACAAAAGAATATCCTGCATCCTCCGCAAATTCCATCCAAATTTTCCAAATAACCTCACAATGAACAAAAAGGTGATCATTAGTTTCACAATCTCTCTTACAAAAAAACACATCTGTTGATTATGCTCTAGCCTCTCTTCATTAGGTTATCTATTATCAGTGTCTTCTTTTTCACAGTAACCCAAACAAAAAACGCTACTCTAGGAGGCCACAAGGAGTTCCAGAGAAAACTACCTTTATAATGTTCCTTCTCAGCCCCATGTAAATGCTAGTAAGCGCTTTTGACTGTGTATTTCTTTGAGTTTGTCTAGCACCAAATCCTAGAATCCTCCTGCTCCCCATTTAACTTGAAGTCTTGTAGAATAAACAGCATGTCGGAGACTTCAGCCACCTCATGGTCATACAATCTTCGAGAGAAGTTCAACTCCCAACTAATAACACCATTCTCAAGTAACATGAGATCTGCAATTTTAAATTTTTTTGAGGTTGAGACTGCATAAATCGCAGGAAATCGATCTTTTAGAGGCTCCTTTATCACCCAACAGTCTTCCCAAAACCTTACCTTTTCCCCATTTGCAATGGAGTGGGAGATGCCCATTTTAAACTCCTCAAGCAGATTGCACACACTACGCCAAAGAGTAGTCCCGTACGTAGATTTTGGAATCTTGGGCTCCCATTCCAGACCTGAGTTACCATATTTTTCTAAGATCAGTTTACACCAGAGGGAGTCTTTCTCATCTCCAAACCACAATAACCATTTCATGACAAGGGCCTTGTTCATATCGTTAAGACTCCGGATACCAAGACCACCCTTTCCTTTCGGTAAACAGACTTCTTCCCAACTTACAAGGTGATATTTCGTTCCGTCTTGTTTATCATTATTAGTATGTACGTATACTGTAATACCGGGGTACTAATAAATAATCAGTATATAACACTGATGTAAACACAATACTAATATAACAGTAAGAAACTGTTATTACTGTTCTAAAATAAATATATATATGGCAGTATGAAACTGATATATATATATATATAAAGAACGAAACANGTGCGCGTGTGTGGTCCTACTTAGGTCCTCCCCCTTTCACAAAAGTGGGTGCCCTTGGGGCCCAAACCCAAAGGCCAACCAAAGTATATAAGAGGCTCTTAAGGTTCTTACACTTTTCCAATGTGGGACAATTTCTTTTACACAAGATTTGTCCTATTTCCAACAAGGTTATAAAAGGTTCAATTTCTCATTCATCCGAAATTGATTTTGAGTAAATAAATACTCTACAAGCAACTACTCGACGAGAGGAATGTAACCCAAAGACTTATATTCACAAATCTGATGTGGGTCCCACTCAAAAGCATGCTTAAACATTGCTGGTCAAAACTGAAATTTTCCAACAATCATTCCAAAGAAAGTCCCTCGCAAGTTTTTCAAGTTGATTAATCACCGAGCTTAGAGCTGTAAATATGGACATCTGGTAAGAAGGTAAGTTGGCCCAAACACTAGGAATCATAGTGATCTTCCCCCCTTTTGACAAATATCAACTTTTCCATTTTAAGAGCCTTTTTCTAACCTTTTCAATAACGGGATCCCATTTGGCCACCCCCATGCATTTGTTTCCTAAAGGCAAACCAAGATACGTAGTGGGCAGAGTGGAGATTGTGCAGCTGAGCAGCGAGGTCAAATCAGTCAGATCATTCACCCCACCCACCCCCATTAGAGTGGTTTTAGAGAAATTGATGTGCAGTCCTGAAGCTACTTGAAAACAGAGAAGGATCATTTTGACTTTGTTGAGTTCCTCTACCTTGTCATTAATAAAAACAATGGTGTCATCCATAAATTGCAGGTGATTTATAACAGTACCTCCTTCCGAAACCTTGAAGCCACTTATCTATCCCAAAGAATACGCTTTGTCGAATAGAAGACTTAATGCTTAGGTGACTAAAATAAAGAGGAAAGGGGAAAGTGGGTCGCCTTGCCTGATACTTCAGGTTCTTTTGAACCTTCCTTGAGGAGAACCTTTGACAAGAATCGCTATGTAGACATGAGAAATACATGCTTTGATCCAAGCTCTCCAAGTCGGTCCAAAACCCATTCTTCTTATAACATAATCGAGGAACTTGCGGTTGACAGAATCGTAAGCCTTTTTGAAATCGATTTTACAAATGATGCCCGACTCCTTTTTTCTCAATCGGGTATCGATACATTCATTTGCAATTAAGACCCCATCTAGGATTTGTCTACCGTCAATGAAGGCTGTTTGGTGATGCAAAACTGTCTTGTGTAAAACCTTAGCCTCTCGGCCAAGACCTTAGCGATCACCTTGTAAGTGCACCCAATCAAATAAATCGGGCGAAAGTCTTTCATCTCCTTAACCTCGTCCTTTTTAGGAATAAGAACAATGTAGGTGTTATTGAGCCGCCAATCAAGAAACCACCTAGTTTCGAGTTCCTCCACTACCTTCATTAATCGAATTTCATGAAGTACCAATATCTTTTGAAAACTGAAATAGGAAAGCCGTCAGGGCCCGGAGCTTTCTCTTGCCCTAAACTATTGAGAGCTTATTCCACTTCTTCAGATATTCTTTGTTCTAGCCATCTTCTCTTGTCAATGTTGATGGATTTGAACTCCAACTTGTCAAGGAGAGGCCTATTAAGGTTGTTGTCAGTAAATAGTTTGTAGTAAAAACTCATTGTCTCCCCTTTTATTGCTTCCTTGTTGGAGGATTGAACACCATTTTCAAGGGAAGATATCCAATTGGATCTTCTTCTGCAGTTGACCATAGCTTGGAAGAATTTAGAGTTTATGTCGTCTGCTTTCAGCCAGTTAATGCATGCCTTCTATCTAAGAGAGGTCTCCCAAAGTTTAAAGAGTCTGTTGTGCTCCTCCTTCATTTGAGTTCTTTT
>MVGT01001312.1:0-11577 GCA_002174775.1 Macleaya cordata | reverse complement strand
TCAGGTCTAGTACAATTCATCAAGTACATTAGGCTACCAATGATTTGGGCATATCTAGGTTGTGAAACACTATGTTCTTTATTCTTTTTGAGTTGAGAATTAGCATCATAAGGGGTGGAAACAGGATTACAATCAAAGTAACCAAACTTCCTCAAGAATTTCTCTACATAGTGTTCTTGGGATAAAATGAGACTATCGTAAGATTTAATGATCTTGATCCCCAGTATCACATCTGCTACACCTATGTCTTTCATGTCAAATTTAGATGCAAGAAATAATTTAGTCTCATTTACTACATCGAAACAAGTACCCATGATAAGCATATCATCAACATATAAGCATATAATGACATAAGAGTTGGAATCAAAAGTCTTAAAATAGACGCATTTATCTGCCTCATTAATCAGATAACCATTAGCAAGTAACACACTATCAAATTTCTCATGCCATTGTTTAGGTGCTTGCTTCAAACCATATAGGGATTTAACTAGTTTGCATACTTTATGCTCATTACCAGAAACAATGCAACCTTCAGGTTGATCCATGTAAATCTCCTCTTCTAGTTCTCCATTTAGAAAAGCAGTTTTGACATCCATTTGATGAATAATCAAATTATGAACAGCAGCTATAGCAATCAAAACTCTGATGGAGGAAATTCTAGTAACAGGCGCAAAAGTATCAAAATAATCAATGTCTTTCTTTTGAGAAAACCCTTTGGCTACTAATCTGGCTTTATACTTATCAATAGACCCATCTGGTTTTAGCTTTTTCTTGAAGATCCACTTGCATCCAATGGTCTTAGTACCAGGAGGTAAGTCAACTAATTCCCAAGTGTGATTACACAAGATTGAGTCTATTTCAACTTTAATGGCTTCCTTCCAGAAAGGTGCATCACAAGAGGTTATAGCATCATGATAAGAAAGAGGGTCATCATCTACATGGAAGGTATAAAAGTCATTACCAAAGCTAGTAGCCTTTCTGTCTCTATTACTTCTCCTTACTTCTAGCTCAGGTTTTTCAGGAGGTTCAACAAGTTTATCATAAGAAGAGACAGATTTATCGATAGATAATTTGAAAGGAAAAACATTCTCAAAGAAATCAGCATTCTTAGTTTCAAGAATGGTGTTGACATCAACTAGGTTGTTCTCACTTCTAGTTACTAAGAATCTATACGCAGCACTATGATCAGCATAACCAATGAACATACAGTCAACTGTTCTGGGTCCCAGTTTTCTCTTTTTAATCTCTGGTACAAGAACCTTGGCAAGACACCCCCACACTTTAAGGTAAGCTAGATTGGGTGGATGCCCTTTCCACAATTCATAGGGTGTCTTCCCAGTTTTCTTGTAGGGAATTCTGTTTTGAATGTGACAAGCTGAAAGAATAGCTTCCCCCCACAAGTTCAAGGGTGCTCCAGAACTAACTAGCATGGCATTCATCATTTCTTTTAGGGTTCTATTTTTCCTTTCAGCTATTCCATTAGACTCTGGTGAGTAAGGTGGTGTAGTCTCATGAATAATCCCATGGTTTTCACAAAACGTGTTAAGAGGGTTAGACTCATATTCTCCCCCTCTATCTGACCTAAGTCTCTTTATTTTCTTATTCAATTGGTTTTCAACTTCTGCTTTGTATTTTAAGAACATTTCACCTGCTTCATCTTTGTTTCTAAGCAGATATACTTTAGTGTACCTAGAATAATCATCAATAAATGTAACATAATATGATTTACCTCCTCTGGATACAGTTTGTTTCAAATCACCAAGATCACTATGAATTAAACTAAGCAATTCAGATTCTCTTTCAACAACAGGTTTACAAGTTTTCTTGGTTAGTTTTGTCTCAACACAAGAGCTACATTTATCAGGGTTAACATTAGTAAAATTTGTTATCAGACCACATTCTTTCATTTTCTTGATATAAGGAAAATTAACATGTCCTAATCTACCATGCCATAAATCAATGGAGTCAAGCAAGTAAGCAGAAGAAGATGCATTTTCATTAACTATGACATTAAGTACATTCAACATAAAAAGCCCCTGACTACAATACCCTTTCCCTACAAAGGCACCATTCTTAGTGAGTACAAGTTTATCTGATTCAAATGAAAGTTTAATCCCCACTTGCCCAAGCAGAGAAACAGAGACAAGATTACATCGAATTTCAGGAACATGGAGTACATTGCTCAGTGAGAGGATTTTCCCTGATGTCAGTTTGAGAAGAACCTTTCCTTTTCCCACTACTGGTGTGGATCTGGAGTCACCCATGTATACATGTTCTTCTCCTTCCCTCACTGGAATGTAATCTGAGAAGGAATTTCTATCTCCACAAATATGGCGAGTGGCCCCAGAGTCGACCACCCACTCCTTCTTCCCAGCTACCATGTTCACCTGTGAAACAACAGCAACAATGACATCCCCCTCAACTAAATTAGCTTTGGGAGGGTTGTTGTTTCCATCTCTACGTTTCCTGCATTGAGCTGCATGGTGTCCAGGTTTACCACAAACATAACAACTTCCAGGTTTCTTGAAGGCAGGGTTATGGCCTTTGTGTTTGGTGCTAGAGTTGTGCTTATGACTGTGCTTCTTGAATTTGTTGTGATGTGGTTTACTGGAGGTTCCTTCAACTAGATTTGCTTTAGAGTTAAGCTCTTTAGCCTGATCAGCCTTGTCTCTAAGTCTGTTCTTTTCTTCAATACGTATGTGAACTATAATCTGTTCAAGGGTCATCCGTTTTCTCTTGTGTTTCATACTGTTTTTATAGTCCCTCCAAGAGTCAGGTAGTTTTTCAAGTAAGCAACCAGATACAAATGATTTAGGCAGTTCGATTTCTTCATTTTTGAGGTCACTAATCAGTGCATGATATTCATGAATTTGTGAGGACACATCCTTATGTTCAGACATTTGGAAATGCAGGAAATTACCTATAGCATATTTTTGAGTACCAGCATCTTCAATAACATATTTTTGGATTAGATTTTCCCATATCTCATATGCTGATTTAAAGTTGCAGTAGATATCAAATAAGTCATTGGACAGGGTACTTAGGATAGTATGGCGGCATACCTTGTTACCTTTTGTCCATTCGTGCAAAATTTCGTCATAGTTTTCCATACCTTCAGTAGGTGGTTGGAGTGTAAGGTACTGTGCTAGATTCATCACGTCCAGACTGGAGTAGATCCGTTCTTGCCAGCGTTTGAAGTGAGTTCCACTGAACAGATCTATCTTTGAAGTATCTGGAAGTGATCTGGTGGTGATGAAAGCAGTGTCCATAATCTTCTCTTAAGATTGTTAGAAAACCAGTAAAAATCTAGCGTGATAACAGTAGGTAGATCGAGGCGTGTGAACACTGCCCTTAAGAGAAGATTCGCCCCTCTCGGAAGTAATCCGGGTGCAAACAGGTTATGTTGACGATCTCTCTCCAGGGTACAACGATCTAGCTCGTCAAGTATGCACTACAATGAAGAGCTCCGGTGAACAGCTTTGAGTATCCCTCTGGTGTGAGCAAGACAGTGCGAGAGAAAGAGGAAGAAGATCAGTAGGAGAGGTAGACGTTCTAGATCTCTCTGTTTCGTCCCTCTCTCTCTAATATCTAACGGGAAAGGGAGACAGGCAGAGACAGGCAGAGACCACGCGTGGGTCAACGGGGAACACGAGAGAACACGCGTGGGTCAAACGGAGAACACGAGGGAACACACGTGGTCAACAGGGAACACACGTGGGACAGCAAAAGACACGCGTGAGACATCAGGGAACAACAGCAAACACGCGTGAGATATTAGTCCATCTGTACACATGACCTCGTGTGTGTGAAGTAAACTGGGCTGAACGCAAAAGGAAAGGGAGCAAAACGAAGCCCAACCCCTGCACACACGCGAGGCCCAAACCGGTGGATTTGCACCCCCCCTGCGCGCGTATCGTGCGGGCGCATGCCCGGTTAATGGGTTTCCGGATCAGGCCCCCAAATTCCAACGTGGGCTGGATTTGCCTCGTGCGCGCGAGGCCCACCTCTATTACTTGCTTACCACTAATGGATTCAACCATAACTTATTAACAAGGTTTGAAGAGGTATCTTGAGCAATGTGGGACTAAAAGTGTAGATAATAAATCTAGTGAAAGGTGATGAGAGAATAAATGAGGGGGACACCATCACATGGGAGGCAATATTAAATTGCTTAGTGGGAAACATAAGATATGGGTATTTTGAAATACCCAATAAATACAACACATATGTTTATTTATTTAATGCTTGGATAAATATTTACTATTTTCCACACAAATTTACATTGGAAATTATGTATTTTATGTTTGTACGAAACTGTTAATTTTTCTTCCTTCTTACAGACTTTTGTACATTCAATGAAGAAATTGCAAAATACAATGTTAACAAATCAAGATCTATGGCTAATAGAATTAATTGTGAAAAAATTGCCAACAACAAAACATAATTTTTGCATTTGACACATCACTACTAAATTTAGTGGTTGGTTTACG
This sequence comes from Macleaya cordata, assembly GCA_002174775.1. Taxonomy (NCBI): domain Eukaryota; kingdom Viridiplantae; phylum Streptophyta; class Magnoliopsida; order Ranunculales; family Papaveraceae; genus Macleaya; species Macleaya cordata. The sequence goes on along the minus strand of MVGT01001312.1, from coordinate 7,087 downwards.
GCAATTCTCCGTGATAAATAGTACAAGTAGTGTAATGTATTTTATAAGTTATATAGGTAGACACAATTGAGGAATTGAGCATGAGTGGCATCGGGTAATTTCAATGTATAAGCTACATGACAACAAGCATGTCAATGGCTTATACAAGTTCAAACAATTCTAGGTATCAGCTTATCTTCGAGGTTACATCTTTGGTGGCATGACAACCACTGGTCGCTCAAAAAGCATTAATGCATTTGTTAAACGATTAATTGGTTCATACATATGCCTAACTAATTCGCTAACAGGTTTGTTCCACATTTTAAAGAATTTGTTAAACGATTAATTTGTTTAATTTATTTATTCTTTTATGCATACTTGCTATGAAATTGACTTCTTAATGTAATTTTCAGATTGATCTTGTTATTGAAACTATTGAGAATACAAATACATTATACGATTTTGGATAAATATGTAAATTTTACTTTGAGGGCAATGTCTCCACTATAAGAGTAATCTCGAAGCATTTTAACACCATTCGCCTTCAAAAAGTTTCAAGATGAACTTGGAAGAGCAAATCAATATCAAGTCGTTGCAATTTTTGGCAATAAATTTATCATGCAACATTTTAAGGAAAGTAATGGCCTAAAGCACATGGTATTTTGGGATGGTAAGGTAAGTACATGTAGTTGAAAGCAATTTAAATTTTGGGGAATACTTTGTTGGCACATATTGAACATATTTTATCATAATGATTGCTTTGAAATTTCTATGGTGTATTTACCATCTTGTTGGCACCGTGAAACGAACTCTTATTGGCAACTGGTAAATGATGCTTACGCAGGATCTCGGTGCCTTTTGGAAGGTAGTCAATTCAGAGGTATGGTAAGTCATATGGGCTTGGTAAATGCTCGCCAATTTAAGCATCGTACCAGAAAGAAAGCAGTCTTATATGGTAAGGGATGGTGTTATACATCTCATAATGGCGTCCTCTTCAAGAAGAGTAACAATAGAAATTTATATTGGGTTTCGTGGCTAGATTTGTGCATAGGTCGTTGGCCCCTTCGCTTCCTCCCGAGTGATTTTTGGCCTTCACGCCAACTTTAGGGTTAATCATCTTTTGGGTTGCCAGCTACCGGCCCATCTCTAAGCTCTGGGCCCAGTGTTGGTTGGGAATTATTCTAGACCATCCAATAACGGTTTAGCAAGAATTACTGTGCAAATTGAAGGCCCCAAGTTTGTGATATAGGTTTCCGAATCCGAAAATAAATAGGTTTCCTATTTTGTTAGGTTACTGATTTCGTAGGTATTTGTAATCTATATATACTGTGAATTTAGGCCATTGTTTGTATCTATTAATACCACTCAGTTACATATTGAAAGTGAGTTGAATTTGAGGGGTGAGGGGTTAGAGTGGTATTCAAGCTCTTATTTTTGCAACTTTAGCCGCGGCTTATATAGGCGATGCAGATAAAGTTGCTCTAACTTGGTAGTGTGAATGTTAATATCTTCCAACACTCCCTGTGGGGGGTATAGAGGTTAATCGAGAAATGTACCCAAGTTCATTTTTAATGTTCTTTGAAATGTTACCAAAGATACCTCTGTTCCAGATATTTTTTATCTCTCACAAATTATAATTTAGACATAACTTTGAATGCAGGGAATTGACCGTGGATGATTTTTAAAAATCCTTAATGGTGTCTATGTATGATTGTTCTTGGATCTAGGTGTTAAAGAACCTAAAAAGCTTGTGCTAGAAAGGCTATTTGTTGAGTGCTTAATAAAATGGAGGAGTGATTTGAGTTAGTTTGTGGTAGGTGGAAAACCTTAACTTTAGGGTACATGGTTTCCTAATCCATATTAGCAAGTCGACAGTCAAGTCTATCTCACACATTAGCCCACCTATGGCGATGGTTATTCCATGTGCAGGGGGGACCATTGAAACCCAGATCAACCAGACCCAATGTTTTAAAAATCAGGCCAGTAATCGAACTGGAGAAGCTAATGGGTTGGGTCAATCTGATTCAACCAGTGGATTGACAAGTGGGTTAATTTAAATATTATTAATATAGTAATTATAAAAAATATGCACAGTTACATGTAGTACAGATGGTAAACACGACCATTAATTCACTTTTGGGTCTTGTGTTTAAAACTCAACAATAATACAATTTTGGAAAAATACTAAAAACATAAATACATGGTAAATATAATTAGAACAATATAATAGCATCAAATTGATTGTAATTGAGATGGTTTGGATGTAAACTCTCAAATGGTGTAGGGTTCGAAACCTCTACCAAACATATTTTTGCTAAAATAAAGAATTTAGAAAATCAGTTTTTGACTCAGCTGGGTCACTTGGGTCACTGGTTGTCAACCAGTTCACACAAAAAAATACGGTTTAAAAAAATACTGGGTTAGTACCGAAATCGGATTTTAAACTGGGTCATCGGTTGAACCAGCCTGTCCTGTCCAGTTTTTAAAACATTGACCAGACCAGCACAATCGACAATATTTATAATATCTCTTACCTCACTTACCTTGAAGGCATTGCCCCTTGATTTTTCACTATGATTGAAAATCTCATTGAGGTCCCTAATAAGTAACCAGGGCATGTCGAGTTCCAACCTAATCTCTTTAATAAAATCGCAAGTAGCTAGATGGTCAGCATTTACCAGACGGATATAAAACGGGGTGAGTAACTATTCGGGAGACCATGGTCCCTCTGAGATGGTCGTGTTCACCATGTTCTGATTATGGTGAACAATCTCGACGGAGACAACATCATTTCAAGAGAACCCTAGCCCTCCAGATCTCCCAATTATGACGTTCACATCTCTTAAAGTATCGTGACATTATTTTATCAGTCTCTTGTGAGGCCCACATACAATGCATCTAGGAGATGATTTTTTTAGAGAATGTTCTTCTCACCATATATTTTTAGAACATGCTGATATGAGGTTAAAAATTTTAGAACAGGCTGATTTCAGGTAATTATGTTCTCTTCACCATGTAGATCATCTTCTAAAAAAATTAGCCATTAAATGCATTGCATGTGGGCCCTATAAGGAAGGTTTTTTCAATGGGGCTATTAAGGGGGACTATATATATATAGAGGAGGGATATTGCAACATACCTTATTCTAACACTATTGCAACATACTTTTTATGGGGCCCACATAAAGATGGTTCGGGTTAGGTCCATGAGTTCACTCATATCATATTTGTCGAATTTTGTGTCAAAGTTACTCAAGAATGTCAATGCAACTTGAGTTAGAGTTAGTGAGTCGTTGTTCGGTTTGTTGCGAAGAAAAAACTCCAATATGCTCAACTTACCACCGAAACTCATTAGTTTATATTGAATTATATGAGAAAGTACGGAATGGCAAAAGATGTCAAAATCCCTTAAAATTAGTGTTTAAAAGAATGCTGTCAGAAAATCACGCTTTTAAGGTAAACCGTGGGTATTTTGTACTGTAATCAAATTCGATTTGGAAACCATTTCAAAACCGTTTCAAAATCAAAGCTCAAAAAAGTCATCATATGGGATTTGGTTTTGAAAGCGTGACAAACTCTTTCGAAAGTGTGACAATGGTTTCGAAACTGAATCCAGAAAAAATCAGTTGAGTTTTGCTTTTGAATGCATGACAAACGCTTTTGAAAGCGTGACTAATGCTGAATGACAGACATACTTTTGCTTTCGAAAGCGATTTGACGCTTTCAAAAGCGCAGCCCAGGTCCGCGATTTTGGGCAATATTTTTGAGCTGGAAAGTTGTCTTTTTGAGTTGTTTTCACCGTTGCTTGCTTTTGGAAAGATCTTATGAGCATGGAAACATCTCTAAGTGGGTAAGGGTGTCATAGACTAGATCTAAGAACATCACTCATTGTTAATAGTGTGTTCTAGATCTAGAAATGCACTCATGATACTTAGTGCATTTCAGATCTAGATCTGTAAATCACCATTATAAATGGTATTTGTGGAACCGTGAATTTTCATCCCTCTCAACCGCCCTCCGCCATAAGAAAATGGGGGGTCGGGAAAACGAACAAAGATTCGCCCACGAAGGGGGATATAAAGATTAGGAGTCGCCACCTGATTAAATGGGAATCAGGACCCGAGATTTGGGAAAAATCACCTATTTCTAAATTTTTCAGAAAATATAGTGCTTATTCATGCATATAAAGGTTTGGGGCAAAAAATATCAGAAGGGTGATACAAATGTCTCTTTTTTGACATATATCAAGAGAGAAAGTGACATGTACATATTTTTTCGTATATGCACCAATCAACAAATCATACAAGTGTATACTCGTATGAGGTAGAGGTACACGTATATATTTCTTTATACGTGTAAGCAAACAATTCATACATGTCCATATAACTTGTATGAAACAATGTGATACATACATATTTTTGTGCATGTACACAAACAAAATGTGATACTTGATCATTTCTTTCAAGTATGCAACGTGGCAACACGTGTATATTCTTGTACACGTCCACGAATGATATAGATTTATATTTTAAAATTAATTTGTTGTGATATGTATGTATTATTGCATGCGTATCAAAAAAAATCTCACATTTGTCATTTTGACATATATGAGAGGATTGACACGTGAAAAATATTTTACACGTATCCAAAGGATTTTTGAAAAAAACATTATACATATGTTATTATTGACATATGCGAAAAATGATGATACGTGTGTATTACTTCACACGTATAAGATGCATGACTTATTCGTAGAGAATTTCTAGAAGTCCTAATCTTTTCAAGGAATTCTAATTCTAAGATACATGATATCTAATGCAAATGCAAATGATTTTATTTATCTAAAAATTATTTGATTTCTTTTCTTTATTTTGAAAATTACGTGTGTATTACTTCACACGTATAAGATGCATGACTTATTCGAAGAGAATTTCTAGAAGTCCTAAACTTTTCAAGGAATTCTAATTCTAAGATACATGATATCTAATGCAAATGCAAATGATTTTATTTATCTAAAAATTATTTGATTTCTTTTCTTTATTTTGAAAATTACGTGTGTATTACTTCACACGTATAAGATGCATGACTTATTCGAAGAGAATTTCTAGAAGTCCTAAACTTTTCAAGGAATTCTAATTCTAAGATACATGACATCTACTGCAAATGGAAATGATTTTGTTTATCTAAAAATCATTTGATTTCTTTTCTTTATTTTAAAAATTATTTAAAATTATCGCAAAGTGGGGTTAGTTTAAGAATTAACCCAACTAAATTAAGTGAGCATGACCATCGACCCGGCTTAGGCACGAATGCCAGGCTTATATGCCCGTCTTTGGTGGTCTCACTTAACAAGTTTAAGAGAATTCCTATCATAATCCCAAAATTAACAAGCAACCTTATTGCTAATGCGTATCTAAACTATAATCAAACAAACCTAACCTAGATTTATCTTATTCTAAAAAAGATTATTCTTATTTTTACTATTAGATTTTTAGGATTTGATTTGATGGGTTTCTCAAGCCCAAAAGATAAGAAATGAATGATGAGGCCCAATTTGCTTTAAATGGGCTTTAGAATTCCAAAAAGAATAATGGGTTGTAAAACCCAATACACAAATCTAAAGTCTATGGTGTAAAACATAGACTTGAGATTTAATATGATGAAGTGAGCCTAATAGCCCATTAAATGAGATATTGGTCCATAGATTTATTCACAATTTTTTTTATGTTTTATTTGATGTTTAAGGGCAAAATATAAGTTGTATCCTAAAATTTTTATATATTTCAAACAATTCTAATTTTTGCCCAACTAGGATCAACCATTCAATTTTTTTTATTTTTTATTTTTTTGCTACAAACTTAAAATTAAATAACATTTTTAGATTAAAAGGTATCATATTCAAGAACAATGAAGAAATCAAAGCAATTCATCAAATTTTTGAAACATTGATTTTCAACTCTATATTTTAGTGTATTGATTTCAACACTTCAACCATCCTTATTTCAAAATAATTTTTTTTACATCAAAATGATATTTCAAGCTGTTTAGGCATTTAGATAAAAGAGTGTAAAATTTATACAAATTATATCAATTAATCATGAAATTGAAAATCTACTCCATTCATCATGTAGTTTATATGAAATCAAACTAATCTGTGAAAAACATCAAAACATTTATAGCTTTTTAACCATTTAATTTTACATTATATCAATAAATTAATTAAAAACGAAATTAAATAACATATTGACTTTTTTTTAAAATTTTTTTTGAAAATTGTAACCGTACAGATGGTTAGATCTCGAAAAGTTATTGAATTTTGACTACTCATCCGTGAAAATCCGACGTCGAATGAGGTTGATACGAAGCCTGGAACATGATTTTGACCAAATTCAAGGGTACCAACGAATTTTGACTTTCTTGGGTCAATTTAGGTTTAATTCCTTTGAAAATTATTGCTTCATTAACTGTTGACATATATCATCATTTTATGTTTCTATTCCATTACATGATGATACCCACCATACATCGATCATACATCCAGTATCAATTTTAATGGAAATTAGAGCTTACCTTAATATTAATAAAGAGTAATCAGTTTATTTCTAAACATCATATAAAACTTCTTAAATAAAATTTATATAACATAAAATTCACATTTTGTTTACAACAAAACGAAAATTAAGTCTAAAATTTATATAACATAAAATTCACATTTTTTTTACAACAAAAACGAAAATTAAGTCTAGATATCGAAAAAAGAAAAATTTACTTGAGATCACCAACCTATTTTTGCAATTAATACATGGCAAGCAAAGATTCAAGAATCCCTATTTTTCTCCTTTTCAGAATAATTTTTCTTCTAAAAAATTGTTTCTCAAAAAAAAAGAAATTCTCTGGTTTTCTCTAAAATTCTTTTTCTGAAATTTCTTCACTCAAAATTCTCTTATTTTTCTCAAAACTAACTCTAACAATTCTTCTCTCAAAAATTTTCTTCTAAAAAATCTTTCTCATCTCAGAATTTTTCTTCTTCTTGAAATTTTCTCCTCTCAAAAAATCATTCTCATCTCAGAATTTTCCTTCTCTAAATTTTCTCCTCCCAAAAAATAGAT
>MVGT01001314.1:110306-138507 GCA_002174775.1 Macleaya cordata | reverse complement strand
AATACAAAAGTAGTAAGCACCAACTAACTTTTTTATTTTATTTTTAAAACAAAAAATTACATAACTTTTAAAATACAAATCAGTTTTTCATAAAAATTATGTTTTTGGGAATCATTCATTTAGAACTTCAAAATGAGACCAGTCAACAATATTGTTTTTCTTAAAAAAAAATTTATATTACGAAATAGAATTTACAAATGCAAATTCAAATTTGCATATATGAACTATGATTTTTTTTTGATCCAGATATGAACTGTAAAATTTATTGAGTTCAAATTACAAATTACAAAATTGGACTTCTTATTGCAAATTCGAATTTGCATATATGAACTATGATTATTGAGCTCAAACTGCAAAATGCAAAATTAGATTGCTTATTGCAAATTCAAATTTACATTTGCAAATTTAGATTTGCATATCTTTCAAAAAAAAGATTTTTTTTGAAAAAAAATGTAGTCGTGACTGGTCTAGTTTTGAAGATCTCGACGAACACTTTCTAAAAATATAAATTTTAACAAAATCTAGTTTGTGGTTTAAAAGATATAGCATTTTAAAGTTTTAAAATAAAAAATAATAAACTTTCTCTTTAACAGCTGTTCACCTTTATAAATAAAAAAAGAAGGATAAAATTAGTAATATATACAAGCAAAAGATGCACATGAGTTTCAAAAAGGACTAAAAATCATTTTTTGTTAAAAAAAACTAAACTCCCAATACAAAAGAAAAAAAATAGTTTGGATCAAATCATCAATATACTTCTCAAAACGGGGTATTTGGTCGTTTTTTTAAGAGTGGGGTTATATAGCCCCCCTTAAATAGCCTAATAATAACCCCTCCACCTTGTGGGGCCCACATGAAATGCATCAAGGGGTTAATTTTTGAGAGGACGATCTACATGGTGAGGAGAACATACTCATCTGAAATCAGCCGGTTCTAAAACTTCTAACCTCATAAATCTGCCCCTGTAAATCAACGGTAAAATTTAAACTCTAAAACTTACCAAATTTTTAAGGGCTAATTTGAGGGGGTTACAAGTTTTAGAACGAGCTGATTTTTTAATATGATGATATACATAGTGAGAAGAACATCCTATCTAAAAATTTACCCATAAATGTATTGTATGTGGACCCTACATGCAGGGGTTATATAAGAGGGGCTATATAAGGGGACTATATAACCTCACTCTTTTTTTAATATCTAACGTTACCACCGCAAGTTATTAATAAATGGGTAATGCTACAGGCACCCCGGATTTGCACACAAAATCATACCCGAGGTCTAATTTAGGTCTAATTTGAGTCTAATTTAGTCTAACGTGGGTCTAATTTTGGTCTAATTTAAATAAAATAATCAGAAGGGCAAAGGTGCAAATCCAAGGTGCTTGTAGCATTTTCCTTAATAAAGTGAGCTGTAAAAAAACTCGACTTTGCCGTTAATAAAAGGAGAATGTCGATGAGACGCAGTCAAACGCCATGGCTCCAAACCCTAATTACTTCTCCTTCAATTCTCATCATCACACCAGCACGTCGAAGACGAAGACGAAGAAGTCGATTACCTCCCACAATTCACGGATCCTTACATCTCTGAATTCTTATCATCTTAATTCTCTCCCTGAAAACTACGCTTTTCTTAACTTACATAGCTTGTAGGGTTTAGTTTGAGAGGAATTGCCTTTGGGTTAGGGTTTTTAGTGGCTGTGAACGAATTGAATGGAGGTGGGGAATAATTCAGGCGGAGGAGGAGGGAACGACGTGGAACTGCTTTGTAAAACCCTACAAGTAGAGCATAAGCTCTTCTACTTCGACCTCAAGGAGAATCCTCGAGGTCAGTATTTGAAGATCTCCGAGAAGACTTCAGCCACCAGATCCACCATCATCGTTCCCGCCACTGGCATTGTTTGGTTCTTAGATCTCTTCAATTACTACGTCAATAACAATTCTGATAATGATCATCAGCAGGAACTTTTCAGCAAAGAATTGCAGCTCGACACCAAGGTATTTATTTATTTTTAAATCTTTATTCAGTTTTATCTTGTTCGTTCTGTCTGTATTTGAGGCTGCTCTGAGTTTTTTTTTTAAATTGATGGTTGGTTGTTGTTTCTTGCTTTTATTTTAGGTGTTTTACTTTGATATTGGCGAGAATAAAAGGGGGCGCTTTTTGAAGGTAAATTATTACAATTAGTCATTTCAAATCTATTAATATGTTTTCTCGGCCAATTTCATGTCTGTGGCAAGTCTTATTAACTTTGGAAAATGTCCTGTAATTTGTTAGCTCTTTGTAGTGGAAACTTAGAATTGTTCAATGTTCTTGTAATGACTGAAATGGTAAAAGATGTTTTGTTGCATCTGTAGGCAGATAATTATAACTACTAGGTTCTACCTATGTGGAAAAACAAAAAAGAGTACTGTTCATCACCAAGAGATTGACAACTGAAACTTTCGCTTTTTATATGTATATGAGTTAGAGTACGAGAAGCTGGCTTAAATAGTACCAAATCTAAACCAAAATGAGCAATTTAACTCTAAAGAAACACTGTTTCAGTGTTAAGAAGCCTGCACTAAGCACTTGAAAAATTCTGTGGACTAAATCTTTGTGGGAGGATGGATAATAGTAATACTAGATTTGTATGGTGTACAACGATGAATTTACATGGGATGAAGGCTAGCGAGGTAGCTTTATCTTCCCCTGAAACAAGTATCAGAACCGTTTAATTGCTCTTTTGCTATGGAGGTAAAATAGGTCTTGAGAGAGGATGTGTAATAACCCTTCCATATTTGGGGTTAGTGAATCCCATAAGGTGGATGTTTGGTTAGTAATTGTCAAACAATCTTGATTCCTTGTTGCATTAATTCTCTGATTCTCTCCATACATTTGGCTTGGTTCGTAAAGTGTGATATTGTCAGCTTCATATTTTTTATATCTTTATATTTCTTTCCATGGAATCTTCAGAACAAGTCGGCCTTTGCAGCTTGTTCGCCTATATGATTTACTTGAAACACAAATCTTTAATCAAGCATGGATGCTGTTAAAGTTTCTTGACGGTTTCTTGGGGGCTTATGTAGCTCACTTCAGAATCATGTACATATGTGGTAACTTTAAAATGTTGTCCTGAACCTGGAAAGTGTAAATGTTTCTGTTGCCTTGTGTTGTAGTCCTGAGCATTATAGCATGCCAAGTGTTGTTTCTTTGCTTTGGATCTTTAGATCAGTCTGAAGTCCCAAAAATTGTATGAAATTGATTATTTTTTTATATTTTAATTTCATGTTTGTGTTAGTCTCTGATCAAGTCTTAGAATTATGAAGAGCGATTCTCATCTTTAAATCCTAACCTGGTGGGGTTTACCAAGCTTCATGAGCTATGCTTATTAGGTCTCCATATTTTGCAGGTTTCAGAAGCTTCTGTCAGCAGAAACCGTAGTACGATTATTGTTCCTGCAGGAAGTACCCGAGATGAAGGGTGGGCAGCATTCAGGAACATATTAGGGGAGATCAATGAAGCTTCAAGGCTTCTTACCGCACCCAATCAGGTACGTCTTATGTGATCCATGGATTTCTTCCCAAAACCATTACTTTTTTATTTAGACGGAACTTCATGAGCTCTGTCTGTGTTGAAACAGCAAAGTTCAGAACCTTCAGAACGTCTTGTGGGCCTTTCAGATGATGTGGGTGCTGGTTTCATATCTGGGCACAGTTCTCAACCAGCTGCATCATCGGAGATGAATGTAGAAAGATCAGTTGAATTACTCCCGCAAGATGAAATTGGTAGCTTGGGGGTTTCTAAGGTGATCAGGGCTGATCAAAAGAGGTTCTTCTTTGATCTTGGGAGCAACAGCAGGGGACATTTCTTGAGGATATCCGAGGTGCGTAGAAGGTTTCTGTAATAAATTTATATAACTGTTACTTTTCTTCTTTCATTTAATTTTTGATTGTCTGAAATAACCATGTTAGGTGGCTGGATCTGACCGTTCCTCCATCATTCTCCCCCTGTCTGGGCTGAAGCAGTTTCATGAAATGGTTGGTCATTTCGTGGAGATCACTAAAGATCGAATTGAGGGTATGACAGGTGCAAGTGTCCGGACGGTGGAGCCCCCACAGAGATGAATCTGAAGAGTCCGTGTTTGGTGAAACACAATTTTACACCTTTGGTGCAGCTACTTGTATGTGTTTAATTAAGTTAAGTTGTGCTCTATAATCTGTTGCTTTTTTTCATCTCTCATTCATGTCTTACTTAAAATAATCTAGTTTCTCTATTTGGATACTGGAGAATTCGAGATTGTCAAGCTTAGTTCCAATCAAGCAATAACAAGGCAGGCCCAAAAATCTGTAATCTTGCATCTGTCAGATGAAAGTGTGGCAATCATGTTTCATAATGGATTATTGGTCTATGGCGTATCCCACCTCATTTGATTGCTGATAATCCAACTTTGTTGCGTTTGGTTGCTGTGTTGCTCCTGGTTAGTTGTGTGCATGTTTTATGGGTAGAACTTCTGTTTGATCATTAAAACTATGTCAATACAATGAAACGCTACGAAGATGCCCTAATTTTGGAGGCAAGTCTGAAGTCTGTTCGGCTACAACAAAGTCTTTCAAGGACTAGAGTATGTGAGAAGCCACTGCAAACTCTTCCGGCCGGCTCCTACTGCTGGCAAATAGGTATGATCAACTCTGATTGTTACTTCAGTTTCTTGAGCTATTGTGATTAGATCCTTCTTAAAACTTGTGTACGAGTCTCATTACGTTGGCTAAATTGAAAGCAAATTTCAGACTTCAGGATATAGTTCTCACCACCACTTGCATTGGAAGAGGGAACTGACATTACTGAATGCTTATTTTCTCGAAGAGTTCTAAGGTTACTAAGGTATGACCCATCTAATCGAGAGATTACAGGCTATTGAACATTTTATTAGTTGACTGGTCCAAAAGCAGATCGTATAGTATGGATTATTATTGGGATTATCTGGAAGCTATTTCGGTGTGCCTCCACCTACATGCTTTGATTGAAATGTGATCTAAATTTATGGTTAGTTGCACCAAATGTCATTGCATAGGAAGAAGAAAAAAAGAAAGGAACCGAAGATTAATAATTCCCAAATCTAGGTCTTAAGGCTTTGGTTTTTTGGCCACGTTAGAATCAAGAGTTTGTACTTTGTATGATTGGGCACGCTAACAATATTACTTATGTGAATGTAAGCACACATGTAGAATGCAAGTGTTTCTTAATTTTATGTAAAACCAATACCGTGTTAGTTCCAAAGGGTGGTTGGAGTATCACAGGAGGGATTATAACGAATCCGGGTATTCGTAGTTACAAAGGGGTGGGCCGGGCACATAGTGTTTTCTGGCTTGTGCTTCTTGGCAGTTATCTGGCATAAATATGAAAACCATCTTTTGATGTGGAATTCATTTATTTTTTGATGTGGAATCCATTTATTTCTCACGGGTAGCTTGCTTTGGGTTTAGCCCATTTCATGTAATAGGCTTGTATGGTCAACATACTCTAAACCTAAGTAACCAGAGCGCGGGTCAGAGCGGGAACGAAAGCGGGAGCGGGAGCGTCGGAGCGGCTGATTAAAAAATGTTCTTAGTTTTAAAATACCTTTGGAGCGGGAGCGTCGGAGCGTAGTTCGGAGCGGGAGCGTCGGAGCGTAGTTCGGAGCGGGAGCGCGAGGTTCTAGAGCGGGAGCGTCACCCTTATACCAAAGGTTTCGGTTACTAAGCTCTAAACTTAAATTTGAAGTCCCTTCAAAAGCAACCCGAGCTACCAAAATATGATTATGCTTGGTACATAATAGATTTCAAATCAAGTTGCCTCGAACATCCAAGTGGCATTTTGAATGAAAGACCCATCTTTTCTGATCCAGGCCACCACAGATGCTGGACCCATTTAGTCCCTTTGTCAGAATTCTGAACGAGTTTTGGTTTCCAGATGAATGAATGGAACATTGAATTGAATATCCTGAAAACGGAAAATTCAAACCCAAAAAGATAAAAATGGCACTTTGATTGAACCTCTCTTTTGTTGTTTTCTAATTGCTCTTCTTCAATAAAAGCCAAAAGGGACCCCAAAGCTCTGTAATTGTGGTTTGCATTTTCTTCTATGTTAGCAGCTTTGTGAAATAATAAATCACACGCAACCTCATCCACTGTATTTTTGAACTTTTCCTTAACGACCCTCACCCAACAACTATCCATGACTTGGATAAGATCAAAGTTAGGTACTTAACAAAAGAAGAAATTGAAAACTACCACCACATAACGTGACACACCCAAAACTTCTAACAAACACCCACGTATAGAACTCTTCTTATCTTCAATTAGACTATCTGTGACTTCTTTTCTAGTTCAAAGGTAGGCAAGGTCCGCAAGGATCTTTACATGTCACATTATTCTTCCCTTCCACAGTTTCAAACATCCTGTACTCCCATGATCTTTCTACATCTACTACTACTGCCACAAATCCCAATCTTTCATCTACTACTAATGCCACAAATCTTTTTGCTACTCACAAGTCATGCTCCAAATCTAAGTAAAGGAGTGCCGGAGCAGCCATTTTTTCTGCCTTTGGAGCCGGAAGGAAAGGTTTCGGACCGGAAGAGTCAGCCCTATACAACTATAACGATTCTCGCTACTCAGCTCCAAATATACAACCCACAGAAAATTGGGTTCTCTCTTTAAACTTTGCCCATGAGGTTTTTACTTTGAAGTATTCATAAATTAGGACAAAGTTTTTCAATCAACAATTGCATCCCAAGAGTGAGAATAGAATTAAACCGTAGAACATGATAGATTCATAGATGAAGTTACATTTGGACCATATAAATTACTTACTGTTTTTTTTTTATCAGAAATTACTTTTGTTTGTTACTTTTGCTGGCTTTGTTACCATATAAATCAAAATGTATAAGAAAGATAAATTTTTGACTATAACAAGATGAGAAGACCCAGATACAAACCATGAGTTATATCTACTTTCAATGGCAGCATCCCTCAATAACATCAGGCTAAGATTCAGAAAAAAAAAAAACACAACAGCCAGTATCTACATAGGACATATATGTACAATTGAGACAGCTTAAAATAAAAGTATTCTCTGTCTCTTTATGACTCTTTATCTCTCCCCTCCAACAGGTGGATGGATACATGAACAAGAAGCTAAAATAAAAGAACTATACAGCAGAAGAAAATAGTAAATAGTAAAAATGGGGGTGGGTGAATATTATTTGAATCAATCACCTCCCAGATGTGATCAAGGTTTTCTCCTCAGAGTTTTTAATAATGGCTTTAGAGGTTGAAGGAAGAGGAAATTTTATGGTTGCAGGAGTTGGTTCTGGATCTGGTCTCTGTCCTTGTGCGGGGATTGGCACTGGTTCTGCTGCTGGCTTTGGCTTTGGTGTGTAGTTGAAGGAAAGATCCTTGTTTGCAGCCAAAGCAAGGAGCTCTGATTCTTCCAGCCCTCTTGGGGGCCCAAGGCTGCATCTCTCTGTGGTATGCTTAGCCAGTGCATCTTTGAATTTCTTGATCTGTGTGCAAAAATTATCAGGAGAAAAAGGGATTAATTTCATTGATCAACTTCTAAAAAATACACAAAAAGAAAAGAGGATATAAAAATGGGTTTTCTGGAGAGAGAAATTTTGGGGAAGGGAGGATATGAAAATGGGTTTTTGGAGAGAGGAAGTTGGAGAACTTACAGTGGCGTTTGTGCAGCTGAAGCTACAGAGACGACCATGGGCACCTCTGTAAAACCGGAAGAAAGGGAGAACATGAACGTTAAGGCTATAACTCATTGATTTATGCTCTTCATAGTTAACCTGGAGGAACTGGACATCGGGATTCAGCTCTGCAAATTGACAGATCTGCATAAAATCCAATCATCAAAATATGATTTTTTTTTTTTTTTGTCTTGGAAAACAGAGAGAGATTATCTTAATCTAGGGCTACCTTTGGATGGAGAGCTTTGCAGCCTCCACAACCGGAAGAAAAGAAATCCACAATAACTAGTTTATCTCCTGCGTTTAACAAAGAATCAACCAGATCCTGTGCAGAAGTTATCTCCTTCATGTTCGGTTGAAGTCCCTTTTGCCACCATTTCTGAGCTTTTCCAATACAAAGGCTCATCTGCAAATGTTATCCCCAAAAAACCCATTAAAGATCTGAGCTTAAAGCCTTCAAAAGCTCTAAACAAAGCTCAAAACAGAAGAAAACCCAAAAATAAAAATATACCATAAAATAGTTTCTAAAAACAGACCTGGATAGGCAAAGCTTGAAACTTTCCTTTTCTGGGTTCCTTTTCAAATTGTTGAAGGACGATCTTACGGCCATGAAAGTCACTGTTGAAGGAAGATTTGAGAGGTTGGACTTTCAGAGAAGAAGAAGAAGAAGAGGAGTTCTTGAGTGAAGAAGATACAGAAGAACAATATGTAGGAGAAAACAGATTGGTTTTGCTCAGAACTTCAACCATGGTTTGTATGATTCAGGCAAACAAGCTGGATGATGATGATGATTCCTTTCTCTGGGTTTTTTCTATTTTCATTCAAGCTTTCAACAGGGGAGAGAGAGATGAGAGAGAAAAGGGAAGATGAAACCTTTTTTATTTCCGTCTCTTGAGTCTTGAAGCAAAAGGAAGTCAAAAAGTAAACTTCCTCACCTGATCATACCTTTTGTGTTGGAAACTTGATGATGTAAATCTGACGGTCGAGAAGCTTTGGGTTTTATTTTTATGATCTGTATTGGTCATAGTGGATAAATATAGGGTTTGATTGTGGATGTGAAAAGTGTACGTGTGTCATCAGAATTGTTACACGTCTCTTCTTGAAACACAGAGCTTTAGTAGAAAATTGGATATTCTTTTGGATAAAAAACGAAGAGGGTCCTTTGGATTTTGTCCCCATATTTGGTCCACTCACATGAACACTACACGTGGTACATTCTTTTGGCGTCATTTGGTATTACGGAAGTTGAGGCCCAAATTTTGTGGAATACAATAATATTAAGAATAATCTCAAAAGTACTTCGAGATGACTCTCAGGAGGTCGCAAGATCTGCTTTAAATTTGAAAAAGTAAAAAGTAACTTTAAACAAGCAGATCTTGCCACTTCATCCCGAGAGTCATCTTGAGAGTACTACTTCTAGCATTATTCTAAGAGAATTTTAGACTTTAGTCCCAGATACATGTTCTAATTAGGGGTTAGTCCATTTTTTTTAAACTTTTGACATTACTCCAACTTCCGTTTACTAGCTGCTAAGTGGCGTGTGTGTGTGTGTGCAACACATGTGCGACTTTGACAATTTACCCATCTCGTGTTTAGCACGTGAGAGACTTAAGTTCTCTTTATTTCATTTTCTCAAATTACCCCTCATTTCATCTAACGACTAGGGTATAGCAGAAGAATGAACGACCTGTGTTTAGTTTAGAGGACGATTACGTCCAATCAAAAATATTTGAAAAGACATATACGCAGGTTGAGAGGGAGTATTTTCTCCCTTTTGGAGACGAAAGAAACCCTAAAAGGGCTCTTCCTTTGTCTGTGTGAGCTGATCAAAGAGGAGGAGTCGATTTTTCTGGGCTTAATTGTTAGGGTTTTGAGAAATTTGAAGGTGGTGAAAACGACGGTGTATGGTGATTTGAGTGTGAAATATCACCTATACCCAGGTGTATATGGAAGGGGAATCAATATCTACCTATTTTAAAAATAATTCTCAATGCAAGCTTAATAAGTAGAAATTGAAACAAACAAGTATTGAGTTATTTGATTCACAAATGCGGAAATAAGGTAGAATCGAATATTTCAATCTTGCACAAAAATCATTCACACAAATAAGCATTCAACACAAATAATTTTTGTTGACGGGGAAAAACCTAATGGAAAAAACCCCGGGACCTAGTTCAGAAATTACCACTAAGAGTTATGAGAAATCTTACAACCTTTCACATCGACAACACGAATCCCTCATGCAAACTCGACCGGTCTTTCTCCACGACTCGAATCCACGAATCGCCTCTTCAATGATATGTGCGTCTCCAACTAGGAATCCACCAAGCCCCGCACTTGTTAACTTGAATCCACAAGCCTCTTGTACGCCTCCAACTCAGAATCCACCAAACCTCGTACTTGTATGCTCGAATTTACGAGCTTGTACCTCGCCGAAACTCCACCGATGAACTCACCGGAACTCTACCGGTGACTGTAATGGTGTTTGAAGATTTGGTGTTTCTTGAACCCTCTATGGCTCTCATGCTAGAATGATATGCAAGATCTAGCTAAAATGAAAAGCCCTATGAGAGTAGAACAAAATCAACTCTCTTGAAGAAGTTAGCTCAATCTCTCTCAAAATCTTGAAGCTCTAGCTGTTTGGAGAAGATAACTACCAGGAGTCTCTCAATGATTTCTCACTCTAAGCTCTCTAACTCTCTTCTTCTTAGATGCATCATCTAAAATGGTTTGCTTCTCTTCTATATGTAAAGAAGGACCAAAACCTAAGGCTTTTAGGTCAAAAGACCAAAAGGGTATGAGGCCCTAGGTCTAAAAATCGCGCAACCCATAGGAGTATCGATACTAGGGTAGTATCGATACTCTATTTGGGGAGTATCGATACTAGCCTGATTTATTGTCAATAGATCAGAGGAGTATCGATACTCCATTTGAGTAGTATCGATACTAGCCTGATCTGATGTCGACAGATCAGAGGAGTATCGATACTCCATTTTGGCAGTATCGATACTAGGGTAGTATCGATACTCCATTTGAGCAGTATCGATACTAGCCTGCCCATAAGCTGGAAATGACTGTAAATGAGTTCTAAGTTCATCCTAGCTTATGTGACTAAGTCCTAATGCAATACTAACCACCTATGAATGATAAATAAGGTCACTTACCAACGTGTAGTGAGTTTCGGTGGTGAGTTGAGTTCGATGGCGTGCTTTCTCTTCGACCTTCGATGAAGTGTGAGTTTGCACGAAGGATACAACCTAACTCTAACTCAAGCATGGACTTATAATTGAGTTCATTGTCTCACTATAAACATTGACAAACCCAAAGGGACCTTTCAGAGTGAGAGAGGAGGTTTTCTAGACCTAATAATGGCAGAAGGGGTGGATTTAAACCGTTAAGTTAACCTAAATCCTTTGCATGTGTTATGTTTTGCTCTCTGTGAAGGTACCATTGCAGTTCGGTTTTGCTGTTTGCACCAAATTCTTAAAGATTTTGCTTCATGAAGTCCATATCAGTCGAGTGATGGTGAAATGATGAGTTTTATTGTTAAAATTGGTGATGAACCTCTGTTACTACCATCCCTCTGTTTGTTCAAATTCGGTTTTAATTTGTTTGGTTTATTTTTTCAATTGTTGTTGTTAAAATCTGGTTTTAAGCCATTTTTTGATCAATGGAAGTAATAAGGAACCCTTTGAAGGAAGAGGTTATTCGATGATGGATGTATTGTCTTGCTAGTACCAATTATAGTTCTGCTTCTCCGATATTTCCATCACCATTCAATCTGGTGGATTTTGGTATCCCTTGGAATTTTAGTTTCAAGTGGATCACTATATTCTGACATATCTTTTTACTTTTAATTATATGTAGTAGAGTGTGATGACTCCTGTAATATACTGGGATTGCTTTCTTTTTATGTTATGGAATGATAGTGGTATATAAGGTTTTATATGCCCATTTATATGACAGAGAAATTTATTTGATAAATGTACTGTTTATATCCCAATGCTTGATGTGTGATTGTATTTTAGGAGTGAAGGACAGAAAGGTACATATACTATTTTGGTCTATTATGATGGTGAGTGGAGAGAGGAACCAGTATTTGATGTTTGGAGTGTTATAGACTACAAGTGGGGGCATAACATTCTGTTGGCAGACATAGTGGGTGATAGTATTAGTTTGTTTCAGTTATGTGACTTAGTTGGGAAGAATGAAAAGAAGTTGAGGGGTCACACCATGATATTCATATATTTAAATGATGGGCTGAGAGTCAGAATTGACAGTGATGAAGACTTGCGTAGATGTTTGCATACTCTACAGGTTGATGATAAGAGGAGGCACCACCTTTATTTAGACCATCAACCATCTTCTAGAAGAAGGTCTTTGGGATCTCAGAAAAAAAAAATTGAATACTCAAATGTTAGAAGAAGGTCTAGGTGTGAAGCACAAGTACCTGAAGAGGGGGTTCATCATTACACTCCAAATGAACCACCTAGAAGACAAGTGACCCCTCTACTCCATCATCCATGAAGAGGTCCAAGGTTTGCGCAGTTGGTCCTCGAAAATCTCCAACTGGTACCATTGTTAGTAGTAAGAGAAAGTTGTTCAAAGAACAATGTGCACCATCTACTAGTGTTAGTAGGTCAGGTAAGAAAGCCAAGTTGGCTGATCAATCCGAGGGTGTGAGTGGCTTGTCAAATGCTGCAGAACCTACTACTCAAGCCAGTCGTGTGGGTGGTAGTAGTGCATGTGACTTGGATGCTCATGATTTGCCTGAAGTGGATTGGGACATGTTTTTTTCACAGAATATGGGTTTTGAAAATGAGCTTCAACAAACTACTGCATTGAGACACACACCAGCTGAGAAGGTGACTTCAACCAAGGCTAGGGATAGTTCATCCAAGAGTGGCAAAGTTACCCATCAGGGTAACAAGGATGCCCACAAGGGTAATAAAGATGCTCAGAGGGGTAAGCAGGTTACTAAAAAGGGTAAGCAGGTTACTAAGAATGGTAAGGGGTCTACCAAAAAAGGGAAAGGTAAACATGTTTCTTTGTCAGATGATGATGTAAATCAAGATAATTGTCCAGATTTAACAGAGGAAGCTCTTGATGAGATGCCCAAGACAGATAGGGTACAACCTGAAGTACTTGATGTTCTCGTTGCAGGTCCTGAAATAGATGAGATTCCTGTTGTTGAGGAGTACTACAGTGATTACTCATCGAGGAGTGATTATGACTACGATCCGCAGAAAGATGTGGAAGTGCCAGAGGATTCAGTTGATACAGAGCTTGTAGATGAGGACACCATGGGTCACACTGAGCAAGAACTACCAACCAAATAGTTCATTGGCGTGGTAGATGAAACAGATGACTTGTATACTGAGAAGGAGTGCAACACTGAAGCTGCAAAGGAAATGCCTTATGAGACCTTGGCTTTGGGAACGCAGGTGGACTGTAAATTTGGACTCATAGACTTGCTTATGTTGTGTATAGGATATCACTGGCATTCCTTGTGTACACGCAGTTGCTGTACTGTATGTAACACAAAGAGCTTCAGAGCAGTGAGTTACTTAACCTAATCTTTGCTTTACAATTATCTTTCATAATTTAGATAATATATCTTATGTAAACATATGTTGTTATTATTTACAACTCTCTGTGCAGGTTTTGTCATGATTATCACAAGGTCAAAACTTACTTGCAGGCTTACAATGGATATATAACTCCAATGGCTCAGCCACAGGACTGGAGTGAGGTAAAACAATCAACTTCACTGTATGGCACTTGCTATAATTAAATGAAGTTCATAAGAATGTGGTGTTTATTTTGTTGTCTATATATCTGCAGCACACATACGTTGTCAAGGGTCCAGAAATTTTAAGGCCGGCTGGGAGACCTCCAAAACAAAGGAGGAGGTCTAAAGATGAACCTGCACCAGGAACTAAAGGGGGTCCTAAGAAATGTGGTAAATGTGGTGTGTATGGTCATAACAACAGGAAATGCAAGGGTGCACCTAAGAAAGTCAATCTTGTCAGAACTGCTCGCAAGAACCCTAGAAAAGGTGGTATTCAATCATCTCCTATTTATGTTACTAAAATCCTTTAAGGTGTCCATGATTCATAACACTATGTTCATACTATGTTGGAATTAAATCAGAAAAAGTCGTTGGTGGATCTAACACAATTGAGCAAGATGCACAAGGTCCAGCACATAACACCAATGCTTCAGGTATCATATAATGTACTATTACACATCGTAAGTACTGTAAATTAATTCAAGTCTTATATGTAATCATTGATATGATGGTTTGTTGTCCAGCTTGTGCAGGAGCAAACACTTCTACTGCCCAGATGCAATGGATGGCTGGTACTACCTCACAGGCTGGTAATATACCTAATTCAAATTTATCTACTATTTGTGAACATAGCTGATAAGTCAACCGTCTACTCAAACCTAGATCTAAAAAGTATATCTATATATGTGAGAATTTGTATAACCTAGGTTGTATTTGTTAATAGGACTTAGTGGGCATGGTAATGGAGCAGGCCAAACCTCAAATCCTCCACCTAGATCACCAATTACCAGGTCCCAATTAGCAGTACCTTCAGCTCCTTTACATAGATCACCAATTACCAGGTCCCAAGCAGCAGCAGCAGCTGCAGCTACAGTTGTCAATTATGAGCTTGTGCATGGTCAGGTCCCTTATAATGGTAGGCAGGCAACCATTTCTCTCAATCAGGTCTTCAAACCTAAGTTACAACCAAGAAGGGCAAAAAGCAAGGTGGGTGATAGTGGTATAGGGGGAGTGGAGTAGTATCTATGCATGAAAAGATGGGAATTATGTGATGATTTTGGACAATAAGACTTGGGTTTTATGTGTTTGATGATATTCTAATGATGGTCTTTTGTGGATGTCTAATGGTTGAACATCCTAGTTTTGAACTACTTAACTTGTGTTATGAGTAGCATGTGGTAATGCTACTTTAATGGTGTGATTAGATGGTGGAAATGGGTTAGTTTTTTGTGCAGCTATACTGGTGGTGATGGGTATACAGTATGTGCAGTTTATACTTGTATGTTGTAAATGGAAGCAGCAACTTCTTTTGGTTCAGGTTATGTGATTGGATGGTGGAAATGGTTTACTTTTTTGTGCAACTATACTGGTGGTGATGGGTATACAATATGTGCAGTTTATACTTGTATGTTGTAAATGGAATCATCAACTTTTTTTGGTTCAGGTTGGAGTGGTGGTGTTGAACTTGGTTTTGGGTATATTTTGTTCATAAACAATGTACAGGTTCAATGAAAGGCTACTTCTCATTATGGAAATACTTGTTGTATGGTGTGGTAGATGAAATTGATACAGTTGGGATTTGCTTGATTACTTTAGGTGTATGGAATTACTTTTAGTAGGGTTAATACAATTTTTTTTTTCAAAGTTACTGCAAAAAAATTTAATTGAAATTGATAGAAAAACTGAGTGTTATACTTACTACTCAATTTAGTACAACAGATGACCACACTCAAACTGCGTTAAGTTTTGTTTGCCTAGTTTGGCACATAATTCTTCAAGAGTTGTCTCAATGACAATTCGGGCACCCACGGGAGTGCTTGACTTTGACACTCCTTTGAGTTTTTTGGCCTCCTTAAAACATTGTGTGTCATCACACTTAGTACACCCTAGCCGTTAGATGAAATGAGGGGTAATTTGGGAAAAAAAATAAAGAGAACTTAAGTCTCTCACGTGCTGAACACGTGAGGAGTAAATTTGTCAAAATTGCACACGTGTTGCACACACACACGCCACTTAACAGCTAGTAAACAGAAGTGGGAGTAATGTCAAAAGTCTGAAAAAAGGGACTAACCCATAATTAAAACATGCATCTGGGACTAAAGTCTAAAATTCTCTTATTCTAATATTAAGGTGCTATTAAAGGACTTCCGCAAAATGTTTGGGAATGGACAAGTTAAATAGATTTTTAGTCCAAAATCTCTCATCTAAATTATTACTCAATTTTATTAGGGGGGTTGTTGGGGCAAACTAACCTAACACCTATTTTCTCTCTTCACCCCACTAAAATTAAATAGTACACCCCACCTGTACCAACATCACCGTCATCTTCACCTCTACCGCTGGCAACTTCCACCGCCGACCATTTTTTCTTCTTCTTCTTCTTTCTCCACCGCCGGTCTCCACTTCCACTATCGTCAGCCACAAATGTGAGGAGACAAATTAATTGCCTATAAATCTCAATTTGGCTACTCATGACTTGCTACATCCTAAGTAAAAACCAAGCATTCACCTAGTTACTTAATTGCTCGAGTCTAATACTAATCGAATTTAACAGAAAACTTTGGAAAAAAAAAAAGAAAACTCGACTGTAACAATACACATAGGGTAGAATCCAAGAAGTGCAATTTTTATTCCACTCAATACAAGAAAAAAAAACAATATTTGCAGATCAAGTGGAATTCGTGATAACTTTAGAACCAAAATTTCATCTTCAAAAAAAAAAAACCAAAAAATCCCTAAACGATCTAGTTTAAGAAATAAAGAAAAAAAACCCAAGGTCTGCAGATTGGGAATCCATAGTAACCTTTTAACCAAAATTTCATGTTAAAAAAAACCCCAAAAAGACCTAAACGATCAAGTTTAAGGAGAAAAAAAAACAAAAAACCCCCCAAAATACAAGGTCGACAGATCGAGTGGAATTTATGGTAACCTTTGAACCAAAATTTCATCCTAAAAAAAACCCCCCAAAAAGCCCTAATCGTCTAGTTTTAGAAGAAGAAAAAAAACAAAAAAAAACCTTTGAAATCTTTAAAAACCCTAACCAAATCAAAGATCCAAAGTTGAACATAGAATACATACCTTATTGGTGATCGTAGGTCAGATTAATGTCGTTCTTCTACTCCATTTCTTCAAATTCCTTATTTCGATCTGGTTGTTTTCTTTCTCACAAAACCTATCAATAAACATAATGAAATGAAGGGAGAAAAATCTAGAAGTTCCAATAGAGTAAAAAAAATGAAACTCAAGAAAAAATGGAAAAATTTTAAGCTTCACCTCTATTTCGATCTCCTTAACCCTCTCTCTATTTTCATTTTCTTTCCCTCGTCCCTCTATGTCTATTGTAATGAGAAAAGAAAGAGTGAAAAAAAAGAGAGAGAAAGAAATGAGTTGACTGTGGGTTTTAAGAAGAAAGGGAGTGAAGCCTGCAATTTTGCCAAAAAAATTTCACCGTCAGAGATTAAAATTAGAAATTTGGGTGAAATTGATTGTTTTGGGTATGTCAAAAGAGGGCAGTTATAGATTTTCGTATAAATTGATTGTTTTATTCCGTCAAAAGTAAATTGACTAATTAATTATGTCGATAACCCTCAAGTGTCGAAAAGAGCCTTTTATGCAATCTGAAATGGCCTTCGCCCTTGTGAAACCTGGCAGTGACATGCTGCTTTTTGTGGGAAAAAACATAATTCACATGCTCTTTGCCACTTTTCTTCCCCTTAGAGTCAATTGCAGTTGTTGTCATGGTTGGCATATACCCATTTTTCATGGAATCTTCTGCTTTTGTGGCAGCTTCAATAAATTTCTCAATTTTCATCGGTATAACCACACTCAAAGCAGCTTGGTATTGTGGATCCAGGCTCTTCTTTAGTATGAAAATCTGATTAGTCTCAGAAAGGCGCTCAATCATACTTCTTACTTTCAATCTCCACTTTGCTATAAAATCTATGAAAAACTGATCAGGTTTTTGCTGCAGGGATTCCAATTATCTTTGAGTAACCCTACCATCTATCACATATGTGAAATGATTTATGAACATGTTGGGGATTTTAATCTACCAAATTAATTGATAAATCAAAACCCAAATTAAAAACTCATAAGTGCATAAGGTCTAAAGTAGACTTTTCGGCAAGTCGAGGTCGATCCACAAAGACTCGATTACTTGATTTAACTTAAGAATTAAATTTTAAAACTAAGCTAGTAAAAATTATTAGATGATGATAGATTAAAAAGAATTGATTAAAAGATAAACTAATTAGAGATGTAAATCAAGAGAATTGAGGCATTCGTCAGACAATAAAAAATATTTTTTCTGTAATAGATGGAATAATTTTATAAAGATTGTCATGAACATGAGGTGTGTTTCAAAATAGGGAAGGATAAATGTCTAACCTTTTGTATGTTTCGAAACAAACCTCATTGAAGCTCCCTAAGAGATTTGGATGATCAACTTTAGGATTACTTCTATTCAATTTATGTAAGATTTTATTATGTTATTTAAATTCTGCATTGTAGTGTTGAAAGTAATGTAGTCAACGAATGAAAGCTTCTATTTCTAAAGGCACAAACATTTAGAAAATATTTCTAAAGTAGAATTATAAAGATTAACGAAATATGGAATCTTTTTGAATGATTTAGATCCTATTGTTCTCAAGGTATGAAGTTTTGTATTAATGAAGAACATACAAGCACACCAGTATTATAGGTGTTATATGAAGTGCATAGCTTCTTGAGAATATCCACTTGGATATCAGTACGCTTTAACCACCTTATGTTTCGGTGAAAAAATAATTTATCACCTTTATAGATGTTTCTCATATTAAGAGAAAATCAAATATCGAAAGTTATACGCAAACAATGGACATCCTTGAGATGAACATTATTGGGTTTGTAGAAAATTAGATGTAAAAAAGAGAATTAATTGATCTAATGAAGGTGATATGATAAACGGCATAACGTCGTAATCGTATATTAAAGTTATGATTAAAAGTATATTAAATACTTTTAGGTTAACCATATAATGGTGCAATGAAGCCCTAAAAACTGATATATATCATTGAATCAAGTTCTTGTAATGGAAGATCAAACTCATTAGAGTTATGAACTAAAAAAAATTCGAGTTCAAGATATCTCTATGTCTAGAATTGTTTATCGGAGGCTAGAAGACATGGTGCACATGAAAAGTGATTGGATTTTAGAATGAATAGTGGTCAGATCATCGACTACTCAGTAATATCCAAAAAGGTACAAGGTTTTATCATTCTAATTATAGTACGACAGTATTGAGATCGATAATGTCAAATTATTATGGGATGGTGAAATCAGTTGGAGTGACTAACCATAAAAAGTGGTAATTAAAGGAGTGAAGATACAACTTCCTATATCCTTCCTCTAGAGAAGTTGTTTGTCTTACGGTTGTTAACTAGTTCAACAACATTATGAACAACTAAATGAACAATCACTCCATAATAAGATTATCACTAATTAATCGAAAGTAAAATTGCCATTGAGAATAACATTATGTTGTTTTGAAAAAGAACAAATTTATTATTCTGAATGACTATGCCTTTTAGCTACATGAATTTAAAATTGACATAAAGGGTAAGTACTGTGATTGTTAAAAGAGAGAGACACATGAGTTACTCTAAGGACTTCTTATTTAGGAAAAGAAACACATAATTTGCAAGTCTAAATGATCAATACTTAGATTTAGACATGCTTCCTAGAAATGGTACTTCAAGTTCAATAATACCATCATTATGTTTCTTCAGTTTTAAGAAATACCTTATGGACCGGTATTTTTATCTGAAGAATAGTGGGAGTAAGTTTATATTTTTTGTTATATGAATTAATAGTAGTTAACTTGCTAAAAGTAATTTTGGTTCATTGCACAGAACCAAAGAATTTCTCACTACTAAAGATATTATTGAGATAATTTAGGTTCTCTCAGATGTGCTTACTCTTCACCTAAATGATACTCAAGTGGCTAGTGCAAGTATTTTTCCAAGACTTGAAAAATTACGAAGGATTTTCAGAACAGGGATAACATAATGAATTTAAAGTTCAAAATCATTAACAACCTAAATCCCTTGGTTAACATCACATTCATCCTAATTCACAAAGAATTTTAGAAATTTGAACCCTTCTGAATTTTGAAATACAAAAACACACCAAAATTTTTCTCACTTACCCCCAAACCTAAATTGGACAATGTCCTCAATGTTCATACCATATAAAATTAGAGAATAGTGAAAATAAAAGAGTAAGGAAAAAGATAACCATATCAGGTGTGAACCTGAAAAAAAATCCAACGCCTCATCCTCCCGGAGAAGGAAGTCCCGAATTCGTCCATGAATGAGTGGTAACGAAGGACGACTAAAAAGTTGTGTGAAAGTGATGGAGTTGCCACCTGATTAGAGGGAATCAGGACCCATTTTGTTTTGAAAACCGCTTTTATTTTACCAAAATCTCCATGGCGATCTTCAGGTCAATGGTCTACAATGAAGAGATTCTTAGGTAAGGGAATCCAGGTACGAGTCAGGAAGGTGTTAGGCACCTAACAACCGCCCGGTCATAAGATCGGCCTTTACTTTACGTCTAAGCGCATTCTTTGGGAATTTTTGATCAAGCTAAGCCACACTACAATTGGGAGGCGATAAAAGTAATGTAAGGTGCCCCCTAGCTCTATGTGACATGCGCATAAGGTTCTGGGGGGCAAAACAAAATGGGTACATTTCTCCGTGCTTTGGAGATGCGTTAAAGCGCAGTGACACGCGTGGAGATACCACGCGTGCACAAAAGAGGTGATATGTGCATCCGCACATATACCTAAGCATATAATAGTGTCACGTGCATAACTATGCTCGTGCACAAACAAACAAGTGATATATACAAAATAGGCACATATAGTAAACAATATCGGCGTACGAAACGGGTACGCGACAAAAGATTGTACGCGCAAAATAGGCACGTGACAGAAGATCGTACATGCAAAATAGGCACATAATGCTGGATGATGTGTAAAATAGGCACGTGACAGAAAGCTGACGTGCAAGACAGGCACGTGACAGAAGGCAACGTGCAAAATAGGCACGTGACAGAGGATGACGTGCAAGATAAGCACGTGACTAAAGAAAGACGTGCAAAATAGGCACATGATTGAAGGAAGACGTGTAAAACAGGCACATGACTGAAGGAGGGGATGCGCGCACGACATGCACGTATCCTGGGGGAACTTACGTGCAAAACAGGCACGCAATGGACGACGACGTGCTAAACAGGCATGTGACGGAGAATGACGTGCAAAAGAAGCACGTGACTGAAAAGAAAGTACGTGCAAAATCAGCACGTGAAAGAAAAGTAAGGTGCCAAACAGGCATGTGACGACGATAAAACTTTTCATTATATTTTTTGAAAACTTGATTCTCTTTTATTTTGAAAAGCATGTGTCACGTATGAGCTGCACACATGACGAAACGATGACTTGCATACGTCCAGTGTGCGCATGCAAAGATGTATGAGAGCGTCCTTAAAAGTCAATTAAAAATGGCCTAAGAACCCTAGTCTTTGTTTAGGAATTCTAAGATCCTGAATGCATGACCTAAACTAATGAAATGATTTTTTTTAACACGATTATTTTCTATTTTATTTTTCGAAAGAGGTTCTGACCCAAAGTTGGGATCAGGTTTGGAACTTCACTTTACTAAGTGAATTCCCTGACCGACCCCGAGAAGCAACAAGCAACCCTAGGACTAATGCAACCTAGCTCTAAGCAAGCAACCCTAGACTAAGCACAAACCTAAGTCTATTTAGGGGTTTTTATGGTTTGGCACTGATTGGGCCTCGAAAGCCCATGGAGAGACTCGGGTGCAAGAACCCGCAAGCAGGGTTCAGGTCTCAGATGTTTTATTCAAAAGCTTATTCGCATTTATTTCTCTAAATTCTAGCCTAAAAGGGAGTAATCCACAAATTAAGCTAAAATAGGGTAGGATCAAAAAGAATCCATGAATAAAAGCATATGCACATATTTTATGGATTTCAAACATATCATGCATAGCAAACACATCAAGCAATCATATGACACAATCATATCATCGCATAATCATATCATCTTGCCACAAGAGTAAAGAGTACACTGAGATTGAACTTCCGGCACTAAATAAAGCAAGCTAAATGCATTTAGATCGTGTCAACCTAATGGGCTTGTCCACGATCC
Source organism: Macleaya cordata (assembly GCA_002174775.1). Lineage (NCBI taxonomy): Eukaryota > Viridiplantae > Streptophyta > Magnoliopsida > Ranunculales > Papaveraceae > Macleaya > Macleaya cordata. The sequence goes on along the minus strand of MVGT01001314.1, from coordinate 116,799 downwards.
AAACCGTTCATATTGAAGGTCATGCTATTTTTAACATACTCAGCACACAAAGATCAAGGCATTTTTAGTTCGTAAATTATGAAGTCATGTATATTTTGCTTTCTTTTTATGAAACACACAAGCATGAAAATCATCATCACCTCATAAGGAATTCATCTTAATGACCATCAACATGCATTTTAAAATTTGACCGTAGAAAAATATATATGGCTATAAAGATATCTCAAACCACCATATGAGAAGATAATATTATCACACAATTTATTCTCAAGCCACCACATGAGAAGATAACACTATCACATAATTTATAGCCACTAACGTGATTCAATCACCAAGCGTTTCCAAAAACATGAAATCTAATAATATCAACACAAATAAACCACACTTTACTCTCGGGTCTCACATCATCATATATTCACAAAAGCCTTTCATAAATATAAGCATTCTTTAATGCATGCAAAAGCTACAGAAAGATTGGTATGCTTTTTCATCCAAAAGATCCTTATATATACAGAGTAGGAAAACCAAACTATTTCATGCTTTTCACCTCCTAATTTTATTATATACAAAAATGGAAAACAAGAATGTAACATACTAACTCATGATTTCATTATACACAGAGATGGAAAACAATATTATAATATACCTTTTGATTTCATGCCAGAATTGGAAATCAACACTTCCACTCACTTTTAGCTCTAAGCTTTATTTCTCATCGAAAGTGAAGAACAAGATATTCACATACTCAACAGAGAATGGATACAAATTCTATAACAACACATACTAAAAATCATGGAAATAGCAATAAAGATTATTACATTTAGATTTCTAACATGGATCCTTTTTACAAAAGAGAAGATTAACAGAGAAAGAAAAACTTACTAACCTGAAATTGCAATTGATCCAACTAAGCAAATATAAAAGAGAAATCCATAGTTTGCTCCATTTAATTAGCTTTAGATGAGAAGAATGAGTGAGATGTTACTGGAATTTCTAAGTTCTAAAAGAAGAAGATGAGGTCACTCCCTTGGACTCATCCCACCATGCTGACGCAGGAAAGAAGATGGCCTGAAGAATCTACTCTCCCTCCCCTCACCTAACCTAATCTTTTCTCTTACCTGACTAATCTTTTCCTAGAACCCTAATTTGCTTGGAAGAAAGAAGAGAAAAGAGCTGGAGGCGAAAGAAACCAAAAAGGCCAGAGAACCAGAGAAAACCAGAGAGAGTAAATGAAAACCAAAGAGTGAAAAAACCAAGAGAAAGTTTCCTTTTCGAGTAACTTTCCTTTTAAAGGAAAAACTAGGGTTTCCTCTCTAGTTAACCGCTAGATCAACCACACTTAGACGGACGAGATGAAGAGGAAGAAAAATATCTTCTCTTAGTGGCCACGTGTTGTGCAAGGACTGGGTGGTCTAGGTTCACATAGATCGAGTGAGTTTTGTGAGAGAGAAGAAAAATAAAATGGTAAATATCATCTCTCCACAAAATGAGTATATTCCAAAAGAACCATCAAGATGGGAACATGTGTCTCTTTGTGCTTTCAAAACTCTCAAGACGGGAGAGAAAGTATGTTGCAATATACGGAAATCGGCCCTCCAAGGGCCGACCCTAATCATAGAGTGACACATGTCACTTGTTTTATTCAAAAACAAAATTATTTTCAAACTCTACCAAAAATAGAAAATTATTTCCTTTTTTCTTTAAAATAGATGGGACACTTGTCATCACATAGGGGAGATCGGCCTTCCCAGGGCCGATCCCACAAATGTGGTGACATGTGTCACCTAAGACATATTCAAAATACACATTGTTTTTTACAAAACACATTTCTCTCATAAAACACTATTTTCCTTCATAAAACATACTTTTTGTATCACAAGATACATTTTTTTTGCCTAATAATCATTTTTTCTTTAAAACAAAAAATGGGACATGTCACTATATTGTAGTGATCGGCCTTTCAAGGGCTGATCCATATAGTGTGGTGACAAGTGTCACCTCAAAAACACACTCTCTGACTTCTTTCCTTCCTCTTTTTTCCTTTTCTTATTTTTTTTTTCTTTTCCATGTGCCACCTTATTAGGGGGATCGGCCTTCCAAGGGTCGATCCCACTAATATTGTGACACGTGTCACTTCTTTTAAAATATAATAACTTTTCTTTCAAAATAACTTTTTTCAAAATACCTTTTTCAAAACAACTTTTCCTTTCGCAAAACTACTTTTTCTCTTTTAAAACTACTTTTTCTCTTTTTTTTCAAACAACTTGGTAGGTGACAAGTGTCACCTTTAGGAGGAGATCGACCCTCTAAGGACCGATTCCTACCCTTTGGTGACACATGTCACCAACCCTTTTGCAAACACCCTTTATTTTTAGTTTTTCACAAAAAGGTCCCTCTTGTAAATCTCTACAAAGTCCGGAATGATATTTTCCTATATCAGAAGGGATCCCACAAGCCAAAGGTGGTCTTGTGTCTATGCCTTTGCCAAATTGGTTCCAGTTCCAAGTGTTTTACGAAATTTATTCTAGTTCTAGGTATCCGCAAAATTGGCTCCGGTTCTAGGTGTTTGAGAGCACGATCCGGTTAATCGGGTAAGAAATTGGTCTCATGCCTAGTCGATGATGATCTGAAATCTTTTACGATCACCGGTTGACGACACCCAAAGCGGGTGGTTAAATTAGGTGTCTACAGATGCTCCTCTTTGCCAGAGGCTGCTTGCAGCTGATTGGCAAAGCTGAGGACATTCAATTTTCGCACATCGGCGTTTGGACAGTTTTTTACATGATTCTCTTAGAAATTCCTCGGTGTGGATTCTTCTACCGATGAGGCGTTGGCGGTCTCTAAATCAGGGTGATGCCCACTATCGAGACAGTCGAGACTGGGGCAGGGTGAGGCTCTATGTCGACTTTATTCGAGACTGAAGCACATAGAAACCCTCTGTCGGTAACTGCCAAGACTGGAGTTGAACGGTGATAACCGATTCCTGGGTGAAATTTCCTCAACTGAGGGTGGAGGCAACTGTGCCTTGGGCAAATTTTATCTCTCCCACTAAATGTTAGAATTTTTATCTTAAAGCTTATTATGTTTCCTCGCTTATGGCTTTGCTCATGGATACCTGCAATAGTCAAGTTAGTTTACAACACTTAGGCTCTTCCATACTTTATAAAAAATAACTTTCACTTGGTTCATCTCGTAAGACCTTAAGTCTCTTGTGCGGGTAAAGTTACACTTCTTCACGTGATTGTTCTTTGAAGCGTTGGGGTCCCACATGAGATTTTATGTAAAAGATATGAAAGAAGGGATCCTGCTAGCTTTATTGTTTCCAGGGGGTGGTTGGGATCAGAGGTGGTTGGGCTTTTTAATTTAGTTTGGTGGGGATGTAAATGAGGTTGGTGGGTTGGGGAGATGGTGCTTATTAACCCCATGCATGCTTCTTCGATATGTGTGATCTATAAATTAGAGGAGTTACCTCCTTGGTCCACCATACCACCTGATTCCCTTGGGAATGGCAACCACAAAGTTTCAAACTTCCAATCATTAGTTACTTTTCATATCACACTTCCCAAAAGTTCTTCTCTTTTATTTTTCTAACTGTTTCTTCTTCCCAGGTCCTTGGATTTCTTTTTCAAGTCCCTTTCTCCAGACTTTTCGTTTCCTTTCTACATCAGATCCCAACATTCCCTTCATCATTCATTGTTCCTCATGGCTCTTGGTGCCTGGATTAGGAACATGGGCCCTCTTGAGCATACCTTTATCACTGTTCACAACTTTGGGCACGTGGTTGACCTGTCCCGTGTCAACCTTGACATGAATCTTATCCGAGCTGTCGCGTCTCGTTGGAACAGGGATTTGAAACTCTTTTGTTTCAGGTACTGTGATCTTTGCCCGACGATTGAGGAGTTCTCCATGTTGTTATGTGTTTCCTCCGAGGGCCCTATGTTTGCTCCCCCATTGGGTGGAGTAAGTCGGCAAGAGGTGAGCCGGTTCCTCGGGGCTCGTTATCGTTTCGCCCTTGACCAATTCTATGTGCGTAGGGGCTTGCACATAGAAAACTTGGCCCATTTTTTCATGAATTCCGAGGAACCAGAGTTCCGTTGCCGTGCCTTTGCCATCTGTCTCTTGGGGCGGTACCTTTTTAACATTGATGGGCATCGTTACTCTCCCATGGTGGTCGCAGTCATAGAATAATCTCGCGCTTTTCGTTGTGCCTACATCCCTACCATATTGGGAGAGCTCTTCGACAGTCTGGACACTTATGGAGAAACCCGCTAAATTCGTGGGGAGTCTTCAGATGCTTCAAGTACTTGTTGTTTGTACTTGTTTTGTCCTCTTATGTTCATTAATGAGTAGCTCTCCACATGCTCCTTTCCTAAACTTTATTAATGATGCTTTTTCTTTTTTTCTTCGTTTTTATTATGCGGATATGGCTGACAGAGCATTTGAAGAGAAATGGATATGTCGGGAATCGCATCGCCCACGTGTCAAACTTGGTCGATGCTCACATCCGACACAGTTACGAGGAATGGGCCCAATGAGACACGGAGGAAGGGTTGGGGGGCCTCCACACCGTGGCCGTCCGATGGCATCTTTCTCACTGGCCTGTCAATATCTCTGTGATGAGCACCCGAGGCCATTGCATCATTTCTATTTTGAGTTTTTCACAGAGAACCTTCTATTGCTCAAGCTTGATTATGCATTAGTTCGGGATCGATCAAGGGGTTCCCAACCTCTCAGACCGCTTCTATGGTGTTGCAGCTTTAACACCCCGCATAATCCGGGCCACGCTACGCGCTTGGAAGCGGAGGCAGATTGTGTTTGCCCCTATTTTCCTCGCCCTCAACCCGATCGCTTAGAGGGGTATAGTGAGTGGCGACTGACTCTGTTTTCTCTAAATCAACCCGGGCTTTGTGCTCATCATATGGAGGTCGACCCGGATAAAAATTGCAGTGGGGGTGCAAGTAGCAGTAGTGATGAAGCCGATTGACTCTGATCCTATTGTCTCTGGTCCTGTTGTGAGAGAGAGAAACTGAATGACTCTGGTCCTGTGTCATAAAAGAGAGAGTTTGCGTTAGTTTTTTTTTAGAGTGTTGGTTTGAAGTTCTGGCAGTATTGCATTGTTATCAGTTGTTATTTTCTTCTTCTTCTTTTTTTCTCTCTTGGGTCTCTGGTCTGAGATCTATCATGGTCTCTGTGCCTGGTTTGAAAATTTCAGTAATGGTGTCTCCGTAATCTTGTTATTTGTTTTCTTCAATAAAAAACAGACTCTCTCTTCTAGTTTTACTCTGTTAGCAGCAGTCTGGGGAAGACAAGCAAATTGTTATGAAGAGAGAATGATCCGAACCATCCAAAATAAGTGTTTGGTGTAGTACCCAATTTGGACGGCTTTGATTTTCTCTTTATCTCATTGTAAGCAAGAGGCATAGAGAGACCTAAAACAGGGACTCATTTTACAAAACATCATTTTTAACAAATAATAGTAATAGATCGGCCATTTGAAGGCCGATCTCAACCTAGGCCGTCAGATCATTTAATCTAACTAGTTGGACTTTATTGTTTTTCTATACATAGAGAGAAAAAGAACAAAGAAAAAAGAATGAGTTAGAAAAAGAAATGGATTACTTTAGAGAAAAAAGTGAGTTAGAGAAAAAGAAAATAAGAAATAAATTATTTTCTTTTATTCAGATAGAGTAAAAAGTAAGTTAGAGAAAAAAAGAAAAAAAAGAAATGGATTATTTTTTTTATAGAAAAAGAAAAGAAGAAAATAACAGGGGGTAGTCAATTAGGATTTGGATGGACTTTCATGAACTCATGAAATCAGGGGGTGTGTGGTTGTGGACTTTGATGAAGTCCATAAAAGTCCCATGTTGGTGGTTGAAGACTTGATCAAAGTCCATAGAAGTCCAATGTTGGTGGTTGTGGATTTTATTAAAGTCCATGGAAGTCCCATGTTGGTGGTTGTGGACTTTGCTTAAGTCTATAGAAGTCCCATGTGGGTGGTTGTGGACTTCAAAATGGTGGATTTGTAAAACGATAGATTTCCATGGACTTTTTTGAAGATTTATGAATAAAAGTTGGGTTAGCCAAGTCCAGCCAATGTATGTGAGATTTGCATGGACTTTCTCTCTCCTCTCTCTCCACTATAATAAATAATGATTAATTATTAATAGGTTATAATGATAATACTTTATTATTAATTATAATTATAATTATAATAAAAACTAATGATAATGATAATGATATTATATTTTTAATATTAATATTGAATAAATAATAATAATTATTTTTAATAAAATATATAATTATATTATATTTTTATATTATAATCAAACTATTAATTATTAATTATAATTATTATAAGTTTCATAATGATAATAATTTATACTTATTATAAAAATTATAAAATAATAATAAAAATACTTATTAATAATTATAAGGGGGAACGACGGTTTAGTCCCTTTTGATAGGGAATAATACTGTTCAGTCCCAGCAATAA
>MVGT01001314.1:81245-107484 GCA_002174775.1 Macleaya cordata | reverse complement strand
AAATAAGAAGAAAGAAAAACGCACACGAATTAAAAAAAACGATTAAAACATAATTAATTAATTAAAAAAGGATTAAACAGTAAAAAAGAAGTTACCAAAAGATGTTTTAGACAAAAAAAAGATAGCTGGGACCAAACTGTAGTAACACATGGGAAAAAGGACTATTTAGTCGTTTTCTCTAATTATAATTAATAATAAATAAAGATAATTTAATAACTTATAATCATAATTAAATTAGATAATATTTCTTTTGCTTTGGCACAAAATCCATAATAAGGTATGAACCTCAAGTAAAGAAAAAAAAGAAAAGACAATTCTACCTTTTTAAAAAATATTATTGGGATTAGCAGAACTACTAATAATATTTTAATAAATATTAAAATTACTAATATTAGTATAGTCATCATAATTAAAAATTAAAAATTAAAAATTAAAAATTAAAAATAAAAAATAAAAAATTAGTAATTAATAATTAATATTTACCTTTATTTATCAAGTCTACAGAAGTCTGTAGAAGTCCGTGGACTCTATCATTACAAGTCCACAGAAGTCTGCAGAAGTCTGTAGACTTTACAGTACAAGTCCGTAGACTCTGCCAGTACAAGTCCGTGGACTTTGCAGGACCCTGTAGAAATCTATGGACTCTGTAAGAATCCTTTGAAGTCCTTCATATTCAAAGAGTTCGTGAAAGTCCGTAGAAGTCCTAATTGACTACCCCTGTAAGTTAAGAAAGAGAAACAGGGACCCAAGTGTAAGAAAAGGTTGAAGAGGGGTCCGGGCAATTAAGAAAATGGGATTCTTGGTCGTCAGATCATTGACTCCAATATATTTTTTTTTTTTTCAAAAAAAAAAGAAAACACTGAAGATTAAAGTAAAAAGAAAAGGTAGAGGACCCCAAAGTAAAAAAGCTTCTGAAGGGGGGTGTCCCTGCAAATAGAGAAGTGGATCGGCCCTTTGAGGGCCGATCTCACTCTCCACCGTTGATTTGTTTGTTTTATTTTTATTTTTCAGAGAAAGGGATATTAAGAAAGAAAGAAAGGGAGCAAAGGAAGAAACAGAGGAAAGAAATAAGGAAAAAGAAAGAGGGCGGGTGGATTGATCGAGAGGGGAAGGTGGTGCTACCACCGGTGGCTTCTCACGCCGACCTGCCATCAACGGTGGTGAGGTGAGCTTAATCTTTCTTTTCTTCCCTTTTTTTTTTTGATATGCTCCCCCAATTTTTTTATTAACATGCTGAGCCTCCTTTCCCCGTTAGATCAGACGATCGAGAGAGAGGGAGGAAGCTTCGGTCGCTAGCTCATCATTACTGCCGATCTGCCATTAACGGCAGCCAAGGTAAGTTCTCCCTCTCTTTTTTTTTTTTTTTTTGCAAATCTGCAAAAAATCCTTGCATATAATCGAGTATCATTTCACTGATCACCATTTGTTCCTGATTAGTTCAATGTTGGCTGACTCAAAAAAAGGAACAGGCGGAAACACCCACAAACCCATATAAACAATAAAATTCTCTACTGTTGTTGAACTGCCACTCTCATCCAAATGTCCAATATTGATCTGGACGGATGCCGAAAATTTCCTAGGGATGTAAAGATCCACGTTTTGCCCCACTTCGTTCTGCATCTTGGCGAATGTTTAAACGGATCTAAACAAGTCAATAAAGAAGAGGAGGCCTGCTGCTACTATTGCTTCATCTGTTATTACTTTTTCTTCTTTGGGGAATGATTGAACCAAACTGTCGTGATCAATGGGATTGTACGAATTGATGAATTTGATGAATGTTTGAAGGTGATGTGCTTTAGTGATTTTTTGAACTAGCATTGAAGCCGATGCACACCACGTGATCCAGCAGCTTGGGACTGATTTGTGTGCCATTTTCCCCTTTGAATTCAATCGAATCAATTTCCCCATTAAAGCTTGAATTGACGCATGACCTGCTATCGCGCTATTTTTGCTGAAAACTCGAAGTGCTTTGATCAATTTTTCTCCTAACCATTTTCTTTGCTCGGATTAACAAGAATCTATGGCGAGAGAATTTGCAGCATAATGAAAAGCTGATTTCCCTTGCCATGCTGTGAACCACTCCGAATTTTTTTTTTTAGATCCCACTGCACTGATTTGCATGGTATGAACTGTCCCCCCACCCAATCACTTTCATGCTTTTGGAATCAGTGAGAACCACAGTGACTTGATGATTTTTTTGTGAGAATTTGTGCTGACTGCATTTTTTGAGAACTAACATGAGCTGGCACCCATTGATTTGCAATTTGAATTGATGTGCATTGTTTGACTTCCCCCCATTCCTGCCATGAAATTGTTTGTATTGATGCCCACAAATTTCTCCATTCAATCATTTTTCTTTTTTTCTTTTTAAGAAAAAAGAAACAGGATGAGGCAATGTGACCCCTTTTTTTTGAAGATGAGCTGATCAGGGCCTATCCCTTCCCTGGATCAGTTTCCCTGTGAGTGAATTCTTTTCAAAACTTGGGAAATGGAGTGAGTTGATTTATTTGAACATCCGAAGTGGATTAACTCTGTTGATATTGTATGAACTGATACAAGTTGTTGAGTTTCTCCCTGTTGCAAGTTGATTCTTTTTTGGGAATTCACATCACTGATACCTGTCCACTTTGAATCTTGCTTGTACCACTTTGTGCTTATTTTTTGAAACTGATGACTTTGAATTGATCTGCATTGCTGTAGTTTTTGAAGCATTGAGATGATTGATGCCGACTCCCTTTTCTTACTAATATGCCTCAGTTCCTTGCTCTTCTCCCAACTCGGTATCAGTGTTCATGATGAGACTCTTTGCTGAACTTCTTCTTATAGGTGGTGATTTTTTGATTGATTCCCGTAGGTGGTGATTTTTTGATTGATTCCCTTGATACGTACATAATGGATTTGTATGTCTCACTATGAAAACCCGTTTGGGTCACGTGCATAATGGATTTGCACATGTCATCTGTTTTCAAAAATTAAAAATGATATATGTTACGTGTATAATGGATTTACACGTATCACTTTACGGAGTACAGACCAAAGAAAGACTTGTACAATATGGATGCCGACACGTGACAATGGAGTTCACGTGAGAGTTTCAGCACGTGTGTAACAATGAAGTTCACACACAAATCTATGGCCATTCTGCACGTATCAAGGAAGTCTACGTGCATTTTATCAAAGTCTGTGGTAACGGAATATTCCACAGTCTTCATACGGTCGTAAATGGCAATGAAGTCCATTTACACGTATCAATTCTAGGTGGCAACGAAGTCCACCTAAGATTTTATTTGTTCATAGGGTGTCAAGAGAGCACACCCTATGAGCTTTTGCATGTGACAACGAAGTTCATGTGTCAATTTACTTGGTCACATACATAACGGATTTGCATGTGGCACTGTATATATTTACTTTTCACGTCAAAACCTCAGTTGCATGAAACATAGGATTAGAAGGGGGCCAGACTTACTTTTTCCTGTACATATTCTTTGTTAGTGTAATTTGATCAATTCTGATAACAAGATTCTATCCAAATATCCTTAGTCATGAAATAGAGGCCGATTTTATAATTGGACGGTTGTCGGGTGCCTAACAGCTTCCCGACCCGTACCAGGATTCCCTTACTAAGAATCTCTTTAGGCAAACCAGACTAGTTAGAAGACGCCAAGTTTTCTATCAAAATAAAACGATTTTCTAAAATCGGGTACGGATTCCCAAGTTAATCAGGTGGCGACTCCATAAGTACATTAGACGATATAATCCCCCAGTTACGAATACGAAAAATCATTTTTTCTTCGGTCGCTCGCGATTGAGGGCAAAAGTTTTTTTTACGGATTCTACACCTGGCGACTCTGCTGGGGATAAAGGAATCTGACTCGATAAATGTTTAAGGGTATTTTTATGGAATCTTATGATTATACACTTCTCAGGTATGCACATGTACGCACCCATTCTTTTTTGCAAATTGTATCTCTAGGAATAACTCAAAAGATTGCATTCATATCTCACAAATCCCCGAGGCATTGTTCACGTAGAGATTTCTTGTGGTTCTAATGTGGTCTTATGAAGGTTGAAGGTACTAGGTGATCAAGTTGAAATCACGAGAAAATACGTTGAAAAAGCTTGGCACATACCGTCCAAGAAGTTGGAGCGAGTTGAACGGTTAGCGAGTACAACAACAGATATATTGGACAGTGCAGGTGCTAATAATATAATGAAAATGGGAGAACGAGAAGATGATGGTGAGATGACAGACATGGAGAGAAGCATCCGAGCCTGTTTTGAGAAAATTGTGAAGGAAGATTTATGACCAACTATAGAAAGGATCGTGTCTGAAAAGATTGGCTTTAGTCGGTACATCAACCCCCTTAGAGAAAGATAATATTGGGAAAACACAAACCTCGGTCACCGATGTAAGGGCAAAGGAAACGACACTTACCTACTACCAAGAACCAATAAAGACTCATTTGATCCATAATAATGTCATGCAGAAGCTTTTGGACCTCGTCGCACCTAACAAGGCACCTTCACTATAGTGTTTATCCAATGACGAAAATGAGTTACAAAGGGAAGGCAATTTTATCTCGAGAGATGGTGGAGGTACAAAAAGATTGAACCGCTTAGAAGGAGGTTCCACTTATGACATCAACTCTTAGTACTAATGTTCAGAAGAATAACTGCCACATGACTTCAAGTACCCTAAGAAGAAGCAATATGATGGATCAGGCTTGCCTAAGGCACACGTCATAATGTACATGGACTGTATCAAACCATTGGGCATGAGTGACAACATTTTATCTTACCTCTTTCAAAGAAGTTTGACTGGAAATGCGCTAGAATGGTCCATTGCTTTGGACAGGACTAAATACCCCACTTGGACTAAGTTGGCGGATGCCTTTATAAAATATTTTACTTATGGAACGGATATGAGGGTCACACAAAGACAGCTTGAAGCCATTCAACAACGGTCCAATGAATCCTTCACCGACTTTGTAGTAAAATAAAGACTGAAGGTGAGAAGCATGATAAAGAGACCTTCAGAGGAAGAACAAATCGAGTTGTTGAGGAAAAGTTTGGGTCCTGCTTTCCAAGTTGATCTAGCTGTTGTTACACCAAAGAGGCTCGAAAAATTATTCAAGCTGCAACCAATGTGGAAGACTCCATAACAAATGGGTATATGCTAGCAATAGTAGGATCGCGAGAGTCAAAGGGAAAGAAGAATGGTAAAGAACACGTCAATTATGTCGCTTCTTATAAAGGGCAGAACGTGGCACAGGCTACACAAGAACAAAAACCATTTTAGGTTGCCCAGCAGGGAAATCAACCGACTCAGTCTAATCAGCAGAATCAAGGGTTCAAAAGGCGTGAGCCTAGTGAGTTCTCAAAGTTAACTCAGTCCATAAGTATGTTTCTGCCAGGGTTACGAGAAGCAGGATTGGTGACCTCGTTGAAAGCAAGGCCAGTATCGAACCCACCTCCATACTGGCACAATCCCAATGAGCATTGTCAATATCATCAGGCACCCGGCCACCTAACTAATAATTGCCCAGCTTTACGTCATGTTATCCAGGACTTGCTAGAACAAGGGGCAATCACCATGAAAGGAGTTCAGCTACCAGCCAAGCCGAACATTAATACAAACCCTCTTCCGGTACATTAACCTGAGGGTCAACAGACAATAAATTACATCGAAACTGAAGGGCCAAAGAATCCAATCAGCTGAGTCTGAAACGTTGAGAATAATAAAGTCATGACAGTTCAGGATTTCTTGCCAGAGAAGTGCAACGCCAATCAGACTGGAGAATCCAGCCGTACACCAATATCTTTCGATGAATTAGCAGCCATGACGAAGAAAAAGTTAGAAGAGCAGTGGCCTATCCAAACTAGGGAAATAGCGAAATCATTAGAATCAAAACAAGAAAGCGATGTTATGAATGCAGAGACAGAGAAGGCAAAACCTTTGTTCGCTATGGTAAAAAGAGTTCTTCTTGCTATGGAAGATTTGATCAAACTCCCAAGATCTCAAAATCACCTATGGGATGATCCATTTAAGGAAGAAGAATAATGTCAAGAGGTATAACATCAGACACGAGCAGGAAAAATATTTAAACCGACGCATCTTAGGATAGAAAATCCAGCTGCTACAGTTCGAGCACCTTCATTTTCGATCCCTCAACAAAGAACAACAGAGCAGAAAGAGAGTGATGAGTTGGTTGTCGAACAGGTGCCTATGGTGACTACCTCAAATGAGTTAGTGGTGACAATTACTCATATCCATAGCACACCAACAATATCATTCTCAGATGAAGACTTACCAAGTGAAGGAGCAAGGCACAACCGAACGTTAAACATCACGATAGGATAGAACCACTTGGTAATGCCGCTGGTACTCATAGATAACGGTTCTGGGGTCATTATCTGCACGTTGGAAATGGCTAAGCTCATGGGCGCAAGCAGTATCGATATGTCTTTCTAGGATGCAACAGTTAGAACAGTGAAATGATTCGATAATGGTAAGAAGTTCGTTGTAGGAGAATTTTTTACGTCAATCTTGACAGGATCGACGCATACAAAGGTGCATTTTCTTGTAATGGACATTGAGGCGAACTTTAATATGTTGTTGGGACGGCTGTGGCTCCACCAACATAAAGCAGTAGCTTCCACTCTCCATCAAAAGGTCAAATTTCCTTTCAAGGATTGGATGCTGGTCATCTTTGGGGACAATGACGAGACCAGAGAAATTGCAAATCGAAAGGGCAAGAATATTGTCCAAATGATCGAGCCTGAGAAATAATTGTGCAACTCTACAGAAGAGGAGGTCAACGTATTTGTGAGGAGGCCACCAAGGCGGGAAAAAATACGAAGCAGGTTTAATTATGAAAATAAAAGAATAGCATATGTTATGAGGTCTTAAAACATTTTCCCAAGAATGGGACTAGGAAGAAATCTTTATGGAAGGACAGAACCTCTGAGCATCAAGAAGGAAGAGCAGGTAGGAACCTGTGGGTTGGGGTACCGGCCAACAGAAGAAGAGATTACAAAGTCCAACGCTGAAAAAGAACAGGCGAGCACAAATCAAGAACATGGGGGACCAATATGTTTCACATGGGATCGATTGGGCAAAGAAACCAAAATATCATGAGTGGTTCATCCGCAAAGGTGAATCGAATGTAGCTCCAACAAGATTTCAGAAAGCTATACTCACAAGGAAAGATAAAGTGGCCCCAACACATGAGGATGAACCGGTGGATGAAACCTTACTCGAGGAAGTAAGTCACTTATTCTAAAGTGTTGGTTCAGTAGAGGTCCCAGGACAGGAGATTGAGGTAGGAGCCAAAAAACGACTGGAAGAAGAAGTCTACATTTGCGTGGTCTATGAGGAGTCAATTTTTAACCCTCCCCTACTAGTTCGATCCTCGCTTGAAAACACCAAGTCAAGCCTATCAGTGTCAGAGCCAGTAAAGCTGAACCAAAAGAAGAGGTCCATTAGGAAACCCAGGGAAAAGAAGCGCATGACTGCCAAAGCTTACCATTTGGCACTTACGCGCAAAAATAAGAATGTGGAACAAGTACATGAAGATGCACATGTAGAAGAGCAAAGCTTCCCAGGTACGCAACAAGTTTGCATGATTCATGAGAAATCGACCTTTAAACCTCACCTTCTTGTATGTTCAATTTATGATATTCCTGTGAGGACTAACCATGGTGCAGGTTTAAAAGCTGAGGAAGCATTTTCCAGCATCCAAAAAAAGACATCCTAGGAGAATCGGAGAACGGGGCATCTTCGTCTGAGGAGGGAGATTATTTTTTTTTTTGAAGGTTAAAGGGCAAAATCTTATTGAATGAAGACAATTTCTGAGGAGGGAGATTTGTGGGCCCTAGTGCATTGTGTAGTCTCTTTAGAAGTACCTTTATTTTCAAAAAATCTAAAAAAATCAAATATTTTGAAAAACCACAAAAAAATGAAAAAACTAAAAAGTGCAAAAGGTTTTGTAAAAATGAATGAAAATGTTTTTGAAGAAATAGTTTTAGGACTCGACCCGGAAAATGCTGATGATGGGGAATCCAGAAAGAAACTGGAGGATCTCGTACAAGAAGAAATTCCAAACGAGATTCGACAGTTGCTAGACAACATGAGGATAGGCCTCAGTCTGTCGAGGAAGAAGTCGAATTGGTAAACCTAGGCTCTGACGACCAACTTCATGGTAAAAATCGGTACCGCTTTGTCTTCAGAAGAAAGAAAGGCTATGATCGAGTAGTTGAGAGAATATAAGAAAACTTTGCATGGACTTATGAAGATAGGCCAGGGCTAGATATTGACATGGTGGTATATCAGTTAGCCACTTATCCTGATGCAATGCCAGTAAAGCAAAAACTCAGAATACTAAGACCAAAATAGACTGTCAAAATCAAAGAAGAAATTGTAAAACATTTGGACATAAAGTTCTTAGTCCAATTCGACTATACAGATTGGTTGGCCAACATCATCCTAGTGCCCAAGAAAGCAAGCCTTAAGGATGATTTTCTACTGCCACACATCGACATATTGGTTGATAATCATGCCGGCCACGGCCTATTATCATTTATGGACGGGTTTTCAAGGTATAACCAGATCAAGATGGCAAAGGAAGATATTACAAAAACCTCCTTCATCACACCATAGGGAGTCTATTGCTATCAGGTAATGCCTTTTGGACTGACAAATGCAGGAGCTACCTAACAAAGGGCTATGACTACTATCTTCCATGATATGTTGCACAAAGAGATCGAAGTGTATGTAGATGACTTGATTGCAAAATCTGAAAGAAGAAAAGATCACATCTGAAACCTAACAAAGCTCTTCAAACGTCTTCAAAAGTTCTACGAATTAATCCAAACAAGTGTGTATTTAGTGTAAAGTCTGAGAAGTTGCTCGGGTTCATTGTTAGTCACAGAGATGGACCCATCCAAGGTGAAGGCAATCATCAAAATGCTGCCGCCCGGAAATAAAAAGGAGATTCGTAGTTTTCTAAGGAGGATTCAATACATCCGTAGGTTCATCGCACAGCTGACACCAATCTATGAGCCTATTTCAAATTGTTGAGAAAGGACACTCCAAAGATTTGGAATAATTACTGTTAAGAAGCATTCAACAAAATCAAGGAGAATTTGATGAGCCCGCCAGTTTTGGTTCCTCCAATCTCAAATAAACCATTAATTCTTTACATCATAGTAACAGATATGTCAATAGGTGTGTTGTTGGGACAGTATCACGAAGAAACTAGGAAGGAAATAGCTATCTACTACATCAACGAAACATGTCCAGATATGAAAAGAACTATTCAGCACTAGAAAAGACATATTTTGCACTGATATAGGCAACCTAGAGATTGCGACATTATATGCTATCTCACTCAGTGCTGCTGCTTTCCAGAATGGACCCTTCAAGTACTTATTCGAAAAACCAGCACTTTCAGGAAGGACTGCAAGGTGGCAGCTACTATATGTTACTTCGATAGTCCATCAAGGGAAGAGCAATAGCTGACCATCTTGTAGCCCATCCACTACCAAATAGAGGGTTTGTAAGAACACAGTTCCTAGATGAATACGTCCTCAATGTCGTGTCCGAAAAAAAGAAGATGAATCTTGAGAGATGTTCTTCGATGGAGCTAGTAATAAGCTTGGTAAGGGAGTAGGAGTGATTTTGGTATCCCCTGATGGAATCAGAATTCCAATCGCCATCAGACTGGATTTCGAGTGTACAAATAATGGGACGGAATATGAAGCGTGCGTAGCAGGATTGAGAGCAGCCTTGGCTATTTCAGTGCGAAGGTTGCTTGTATATGGTGATTCTCTCTTAATAATAAATCAAATCTAAGGAGAGTGGAAAATAAAACAAGATGAGCTAGCTCATTACCATGCTTGTCTCAAGGAGCTGGTCAAGGAGTTTGACCAGATTGAGTTCCATCACATATATAGGAGTAAGAACCAACCTGCATAACAGGATTGAGAGCAGCATTGGCTATTTCAGTACGAAGGTTGCTTGTATATGGTGATTCTCTCTTAATAATAAATCAGATCCAATGATAGTGGAAAATAAAACATGATGAGCTAGCTCATTACCACGCTTGTCTCAAGGAGCTGGCCAAGGAGTTTGACCAGATTGAGTTCCATCACATATACAGGAGTAAGAAACAATGTGACAATGCTCTAGTAGTACTATCATCATGGTTGAACGCACTAGATGGAGCAACAGTCCGTCCCATTGAGGCAATACAGAAAAATCAAGCTGCTTACTGTTACTAGGTTCAAGAGCCACTCGAAGAAGACGATGAGTTCACTGCACTTACTGAGATGTATAAACCAAGATCAAGCCCAGAAGATTCTCCAAGAAGTTCATGCTGGTGTATGTGGTTCACATATGAATAGACGAATACTGTCAAAAAAAGATCCTCAGATATGGATACCATTGGCCAACCATAGTCAGTGACTGCCACTAGTTTGTTCTAAAATGCCATTAGTGCCAAGTATATGCCAATTTAAAGCACACGCCTCTGATACAATTGTGCACTCTGTCTTCACCTTAACCATTTTCGACATAGGGAATTGATATGATCGGTAAACTAACACCATCGGCCTCCAACAGTCATATTTTCATCATTGTGGCTATTGATTACTTCACAAAATAGGTCGAAGCGTTTTTGTGTAGGAGTACCAAGTAGATCCCACGACAAGATTCATTCAGAACTACATCATATGTAGATATGGCGTACCTCATGAAGTCATCACTGATAATGGTGCTCACTTCATTGGAGCAAAAGTCACTCAACAGTTCGAAAAGTATAAAATTCAGTACCATAATTCATCTCCATATAGGCCTCAAACAAACGGAGCAGTAGAAGCTGTCAACAAGACATTGGTAAAAATCTTGAAGAAGATGACTAAGACCTACAAGGATTGGAGTAAAAAGTTGCCATACGCATTATGGGCGTACTGAACCTCAATACGTACACCAACAGGAGCAACTCCCTTTTCACTTGTTTATGGCATGGAGGTCGTATTACCAATCGAGGTTGAGATTTCAACTTTTAGAATACTGAAAGAGGGAAATGAAGATGAGGTAGAGTGGCTCCAATCCAAGGTAGACGAGTTGAACTTCATTGATGAAAAGAGAGAAAAAGCAGCTTGTCACTCCTAAGCCTATCAGCAAAGGATTGCTCGCGCTTTCAACAAGAAGGTTCGCCTAAAGGACCTAAGAGAAGATCTGGTACTTAAGGAGATCAGACCAGTCCTACACACCGACCCCAGGGGCAAATTCAAACCGAACTAGGAGGGCCCGTATATCATCAAAAAGATCTTCTCAGGTATGGGAGTCCAACTTACAAATCTCGACGGGGTTGAGCATCAGAGACCCACAAATATTGATCAACTCAAGTGATACTACGCTTGAAAGAACTGCCTAACTCCTAAACTAGGACAAGTGAAGCCGACAGTGTCTCAAAACTAGGGGCAATTCTTGGCCAAATTTAAAAATCCCAGAATTACCCTATGAAAGCTTCTATCCACTAGAAAACACTTTTGAGTCTAAACCCCTTTTTTTATACATAAAAAATATGAAATGAACACCCTCTCCCAAGAAAAATCCAAATTTCAGTGTGTAAATAAATCCCACCCCAAGCTAGGGGCAAAATAAATAAAAAAAACCAAAAAAAGAAAAGAAAAAAAGGAACAATAAAGTGTTAAAATCCCCAAGTACATAAAGAAGAAGGTAAAAATAAAAAGATTCAAATGTCCAAATTTGAGCCTTTTACCATTTATTTCTACCTTGACCTAAGCCACATTACAACCTAAAAGACCCTTAGGAGTTCTGTGAGTAACATGAGCCTAGTAGAGGAGAAGGCAGTTCATCTCTTAAAAAAATAATAATAATAACAATAATAAAAACGTAGTAAGAAAAATCAAGACTTGGAAAAATTTGATTGAGATTTATGAGTTACGAAGTGCTACCTCCCAAAGAAGGAATTGACTGCAGACGGGCTATGAGTAAAAAGATAAGCATACGCTCAAAAGTGGCAAGGTCAAAATATTTCTTAATCTCTAGATGAGGTAGAAATAATTCAACTGGATGAAGTGAAATTTGTCAAGGAACGGGTAGAACAAGGAGATTGAATGGGTTAAGCACTATCATTGTTTTACCTAAAAAAGCTTTTCTATTTCTTTTTCTCTAATTGAATTTCAAAATCATAAAAAATGTTTTGTTAAAAAAAAAAACCTTGTCTCGCGAGGAGTCTATGATGACAAACCTAGGATACTAAAATTATGCTATGCACGATTATAGTTAGTCATCTCAGACAAAATCCTCAAAAGACAAGCGAAATTCGATAATATAAATGAACTAGTCTTCACATGTGCAGGAAGTAAAAAAAAAGGTACAAAAGAAGTGGGGATAAATTTTTTCAGAGATATAAAAAATTACGTTCGGCTAAAGAAGTACCAGAAACACCGTCAATCTGGTATGGGGAACCTTTAAAGCAAGAACACTCCACCCATCATCAAAGAAAGAAGATCAAGTTGCAAAAGGAAGCTGAATAGAGATTGAAAATTCAAAAATGCGTGGTGCCCGAGAGTAGAGGTAAAAAAAAAAATTGTTTTCAAAACACCTAGCAATTGGACACCACTAAAGTGTGTCCATTTCGCTGACCACTCTTTAGATGCCATCAGAGCACATCTAAAAAGAAAATCGGGGACCCTGTGAATCATCAAGTACCATTAGAGCGTACTTAGTTGATGATTCTTATATGCTAATGGATTGTATCTAGGAAATTGGAGAACCGCTTGGTTACGGAGTACCAACGGAGTGTACTCAATAGATATACCCTTAAAGCAAGCTCAGAAAGATACGTTTGTTTAACACCAACAAAGTGTGTTAGACAAGAGCCGAGTAGGAGAAGACCTGCATCCTCTTTGGCGTCCAGAAGCGAGAAATTGGTGTCCCAGCTTCACCATTGGTTGCAACAATTTCTGGCAAAGAGGGGCAAACTGTAGACACCAAATTCTGCCCCCAAACGCCAAAACATCCAAAATGTGAAGTGTACTGTAAGTGTTCACACCCAAATTGTATTCCTCGAGATATATAAAAACTGTGGAACAAACTTGATCTAAATCGACCAACATTCAATCCTAATTTAACCAAAATCCAAGATTTGGATGAAAACCAGATTTGGACCAAATTTAGAACTAATTTAAAGAACCACTCATTTTAATAATAAAATAATAAAAAAATAATAATAAAGACTTACGGTTGTTATCAAAAACTATTTTATTATATATATATATATATATATATATAATAAAGTTAAATTATAAAGTAAAGTTAAGTTATAATATATAATAAAGTTAAATTATAAAGTAAAGTTAAGTTATAATATATAATAAAGTTATTATATAAAGTAAAGTTAAATTATTATATAAAGTAATTTTTTTTTAAAAAAGTAAAGTTTTTAATAAAATAAGAACTTAGGTTTTAAAAAGAAGGAAATAAACGACAACGCGTGATGCGTTGTCTCTCTTATCTCCCTTTCACTCTCTCTTTCATTCTTCTCTCTCGTTTTCCTCTCGTTCTTCTCGTTCTTCTCTCTTCTCATTTAGGTCAAGACCGATGGCGGCAGTCCACATCAGCGCCCAAGAAATTTTGGTGAGCTGACTATTTTTGTTGACAGGCATTACAGTCCACATTTTTGCTCACAAATCTCGGTGAGCGTAGCCTACACAATTTGTAGGTTGTTTTTGTTGACAATTGAAGCCTTAATTTGGGGTAAAAATGTGTATAAATAAGGGTTTGCAGTCTATTGTAAAAAAAAGAAAGAGATTGGAGAGAGATTTTAGGAAATAAATTTTGAGAAGAAATAATTTTGAGACGGAAGAATTTTAGGGAAAACTGATCCCCTTCTTCACTCTAATTTATCTCTCATAAGCATTCATGGTGAAGTAAGAGGAGATTCTTTTTTTATTTATTTTTCTAAAGAAGAAATAAATCAGTTAGCAAATCAAGTGTAAGTTTCAAATGTGGGAAGTTTAAACTGAAATGGAGGTTGGGATTTCTTATCTAATTATAATCTTGCCATGGGATTCTATTTTTAGAAGGTTGTCACATACATAACGGATTTGCATGTGGCACTATATATATTTACTTTTTACCCCAAAACCTCAGTTGCATGAAACATAGGATTAGAAGGGGGCCAGACTTACTTTTTTTGTGTACATATTCTTTGTTAGTGTAATTTAATCAATTTTGATCACAAGATTCCATCCAAATACTCTTAGTCATGAAATAGAAGTCAATTTTATAATCGGACGATTGTCGGGTGCCTAACACCTTCCCGGCCCGTACTAGGATTCCCTTACTAAGAATCTTTCTACGCAGACTAGAGTAGTTGGAAGATCGCCAAGTTTTCTATCAAAACAAAATGATTTTCTAAAATCGGATCTTGATTCCCAAGTTAATCAGGTGGAGACTCCATAAGTACATTAGACGATCCAATACCCCAGTTAATAATACGAGAAATTATTTTTTCTTCGGTCGCTCGCGATCGAGGGCTAAAGTTTTTTTACAGATCATACAAGAAGAAATTACTATAAATTAAAGTTTTTTCAAACTCATCATGTTGTTTTAGTATTCTATGCTTAGTAGTTGAATAGTTCTCACTTGTAACATATTCTAAATGTAAACCAATAAATTTGACATAAATCATGTGGACGAGATGTGAATTAGTTATATGTCATTAAATGTAGTAAAGTACTTCATGTACTCTAAACTGTCTATTCAGGATTTACTGAATCCTATCATTACCAAGAACTGATTGGAAAATATTATAGGTAGATAAAAAGTTAATGTCTAAGTGTTATAACACTAACATCAGTACTTTACATTTACTGGTGACATTATAGGAAAGGTTGGGGTTTAGAATCGTTTTGTTTTATAGATAACGATAAAAATTATATAAATACTATGAGGTGTAGGAACATCAATTAGTCAGCATATGCCTGATATGCTGAGACTTGTAGTTCTTTAGAACCTAACTAGATATGTTTTCCGAGTAGATTTCTCTACACATTTTTCGTGAAAAGTAGAAAATATTCAAGTTGTATTCCGGGTGATCATAAAACTTGATAATCATCTTTGTGTTTGTCTTTATGACATGAAACCAAAGAAGTAGTACCTAGTAATTCCTAAAGTTGATTATATTGTTATGGTAAATATAAGAAAAGTAATACGGTGCCAAATAGAAAATGTTTCTACATACGGCAAAATAGGATACTCATCAATTAGAAGTTTCAAGGATTATCACCGTGTACGGAACAAAATATGAA
This sequence comes from Macleaya cordata, assembly GCA_002174775.1. NCBI lineage: Eukaryota > Viridiplantae > Streptophyta > Magnoliopsida > Ranunculales > Papaveraceae > Macleaya > Macleaya cordata. The sequence continues at coordinate 92,139 of MVGT01001314.1, read as the reverse complement.
AACATGATTTACTGTATTATATCTTTACAAGAATGGGTATACAGCCTATCTATTCTCATTAAGTTTTGTTAAGAATGCATTAGATAACATAATAGTTATACATTGATAATAATCCCTGGCTTTACTCATTACACTTAGATGAATTATTTTTCTTGGAATTCGTTGAATAGATTATTTCTTCAGTTATTTCAAGTCATCACTAAAATCTACAAATTTATTCACATTAATCTGAATACGATTCAAAGTTTAATGATTAAGAATTCCTCTAAAAGGAAGGTAGAAGGTTTTAGTGATTAACATGTTTAGATACTAATGGTTGTATGTGGAGCCATAAAAATTAAGAGGTAAATTTCATCAGTCGATACGATCATAATGGCAAACACCCTTTTGACTTATATAGTAGAATGGATTTTTCTAGTAGAATGGTGTAATAAGTGAAGAAACCGAATCTATACTGAATATGATGAAATCTATGATGGATTATAATTCATTACTTTCTTCTGATGTATACCTTGGGTTACAGTTAATAGCCTTCCATTTTTAACTTATGAATCGTCAGTTTCTTCGACAAGAAAATTATAATTTGGGCCCAAGTCCATATGAACAATATATCCTGTCTTGTAATGGATGACAAATTAGAGTCAAGAGCAGAAGCATATCTGTTTATAGGTGTGCAGATAGAGTTTATGTCTACAGAGAAAAGTTACACTCCTAAGAATACTGCATAAGTTGACACCAAGATATAAGCTGAGATACAAAAATTACTTTATTCATCTCTAGAATACATAGGGACTTTATCGGAGTGGGAGGGTTTCATAAGAACCCGATTGATCCTTGTTTTTGGAGGACGAGAATTAAATCCCTATAACTACATAAAAGTTCATTTATTTCGAGACAATGGTTAACTGTTGTGATAAGTGATGAATCTTCGAATTCTAATCGAGTCTGGGATCTTGTAAAACTTTCATCTAATATTAAAATCATTGGATGAAGAGTTTACAAGGAACAAGAAATTCTGATGGACCGCTGAAGAGACTTGCTGCGACTATATCGTTGGCAGTCTTCATTAATCCAACAGAATATTCTTAGATTGCAAATAATTTCTATATTATCTTCCCAAGAGGTATATTGACATTCGCATTTGCAATCAAGCCAGATATAGTTCATTACATTAGGCCATGAGTACTTTGTACATTTATTACAGAAGTAGATACCTCAAAGTTGATGCATCCAATTTAATTAGAAAATCAAGTTAGTTGATTTCAATTAAATATGGATGAGCTATGTATAAGATGTGGATGGTAAGTAATAGTGTTTTTAAAGCTATATAGTAATGACATAATGATCATTTAAAATGATACGTGAAATGTTATTAAGATTTGGTCATCTAATAGACGTTAATGTAAAAGGAGTTTTTGAGTAATTCTTTCATTCTAGTGATCAAGCTTTGCTAGATCAACTAACTAGAGTATTAGCCTATCTCAAAATTGTAAGGGTCAATAAAATACTAATTTTGTTTGGAATGCACGATTCTATAGAAAATGTTTCTATGGATTCACTCCTTTGGAATCTGTCTTATAGGCATTGATAAAAGAAGTTAGTTGAAAGGCAGTTCCCTATGCTTACGCAATAGGAAGCCTCTCACATAAAGTCCAAGGGACAAAAATCATATATTTGTCTTACAAGTAGGCTTAGTCAGCCAACATTTGTCAAGTTTTGGTATTGAGATTTAGAAAGCTGCAAAGCATGACTTAGATAATCTCAGTTGGACCTGGAGATACAAAATAGTCTACATGTTAGTGTTATCAATGGTTGCATTAATTCTGACCTTATGTCAGATTCTGAAAATTCTATTTCTGGATATCTTGGTGGATATCATCGAGTGGGAGAGTGTCTACTACGAATGCCAAAGACTTTGTTTAGACGAGATAGTTAACTAAGATTGTATTTGTGAGAAACTTAGCATAACCTCTACACTGAAGCTCTGCTTGGTAGTTTTAATTCTCATACTGATGAGATTACTCACAGATGCGGGTTTCATGCTGATGAAACAAGTGTCACATACGAATGTTATTCTAATAAGATAAGTAGCAACTGTGACATTAAATTTTTTTAAGTGCAAGTGGGAGATTGTTGAGATTTATGTCCTAAAACAATTTAAATTGATAACATTGATAAATTATATTTACTAATGAGCATCATATTATATTATTACTTTATCCATATGATGGATTAAGTGTTGTTCACAAGATAATATTGTAAGTAAATTATTTGTATGAAGTGTTCATACATAGAGAGATGTAATTTACTGGTTCTTCATATTCTTATATTGTTCATAGTCAGTGATGAATCTGAACAATTCATCTGATAGGATTATAACATACTAGGCTTTTATATTATAGAGTGATGTATCTCCATCATCGGAGTGGCGACTCTAAGTCAGTATGTTGGTGTATTTGAAATACATTGTATAGGTCAGACATAATATTTTTATGTTATTGTCAGCATATAAAAAGATTCTGAAAAACTTGTTGATTGCAAATCTCCTGAATCCTGAGAGTAGAGTATACCCTACAAGTTGGTTTCTACTTACTTTGATCTACAAAACAGTGAGGTCATACAAAGAAAACGTGATCCAGTATTCTGGGTAGGTTGGGTGGTTGGAGTCACTTAGTGGAATTACTTTGTGTCAATAAGAAATCCACACCGAAATGATATTCCCTTGAAAGCCTAATCAAGAGTATTAATTATTCTAGACTGCTCAGTGATCCTATAAAATGTTTATATTATTAGAATAATTATAATGGTCATAAGGTGCTAACATTAATAGTTAATGTTACCTTAGTGTCTATTACGAATACAGTTAAGTGGAGGGATTATTTGCGAGTATTAGCGAGTGAAGGGCTTCTAAATAATATTTATTTACTTGAGAGTGTTCAGTTGCAGTTATTTAGTGGACTTTACTGCAATTAGATTTATTCTTTGAGAACTATGTGAGAGATAGGGACCTCAAAGTAATAAATCAAAAGCTTAAGTAAGTGGGGCCCATATGCACCTAACTTGGAGCTAAAGATATGGGAAGAGGGTCTTTTTCTATAAATAGAGATAGGGTTCATAAGATAACCCAGCCTAATTAATGTGTCTCAACCTCTCTCCCTAATTCAGGATTCAAGTTATGACCTTAATGATTTTGGAAACCCTAAATTCGCATTATATTCCTTTCACGCAAAGTTATAGGAAATTAAATTTCCTATCAAAAGCATATATCTTATAGGCGAATCGGATCAATCAGTAGAGAGTTATAGTCGAAATACAGTGGTTGTATCCTTTCGAGTTTTCGACGACTGATCTCGAATGTGGGAGGAAGATCTGGGATTACATGCAAGCGTTTAAATAGTATGTATCTGATCTCCAAATTATTGTTTTGATTCATGCAACCTCATATAATTCTGTGAAGAGAAAATAGTTATTTATTTCCGTTGCATAATTTTAATCTAGACCCTATTTTCTCGAACAATGCCAGAACATGTAATGTGCCAATGAGCTATAGCAGTTATTGTCTTATTAATTAATAAAACTGAAAGTTTTAGGCTTTGTTATTGATGAGTAGAAAGACTAAGATATTGATTGTTCTTAAACGAAATGAAAAACATGCATTATGCAAATAACCTGTATAGCAGCCCAATTAGAATATCTATTCACGATGGTCTATTCCTGCTAACAAAAAAATATACAATAATATTTAGACGCTAAATTTTAATTGTGAACCAACAACAGCTACTATAACTGTATTTGCACAAGTACACAAGCTGAACGCATCTGAAAATAAGAATGTTATTACTCCTATATCATATTGGAGAATAAGAGATATGTCGAGCTATTCATACAAGTATGCCATCGGGTTCTAGCATAAGGGGAATAACAATTGATTTGTATAAAGGATCTCTCAAAAGATAATAAAAAATAGAGACAGATCTAAGGAAAGAGGAATATGCACCTCGAGCCGATGCTCCATCAAACAAAAAGAGAAATCAGTATCTCAGTAGAGAGAGAAAACAACATCAACGACCTGAACAGAAGAGAATAGAGATAAGAGAGAGAGAGAGAGGGAGAGAAGAAATTGTGTAATGCCTATAAAAAATTAAAACGATTAAATTGTTTTATAATTTTTCAAGTTCTGAACTACAATATGAGAGAGTATAATAACAAGTAAAAAGTATAAGAACTAACTTATAAAGAAAATATTATAACTATACTAGAACATTTGAAATTCAATTTTTAAAAATGGACAGGGCATAATTTTTTGCATCTGTACGACCCAGAGGGTACATTTTTTGAAATTCCTTTTCATGAAATGGACACGTGCATCTGGAGCACATATGCAACCTACGAGGTACATTTTTAAAATTGGACACGTGCATATCTGGAGCATGTGTGCGACCTACAAGGTTCATTTTTGAAATTGGACACGTGCATATCTGGTGCACGTGTGCGGCCTACGAGGTACATTTTTGAAATTCTTTTTATAAAAATTGGACACATGAATTGGTGCATGTGTGCGACCCACTGGGTACATTTTTTAAAATTGAGAGAGTGTAAAAGTTCTTTAAACTCTTAGACCGATTTTGAAATATAATTCACACAGTGGTTGTGGAATATTTTGCTCCTAGTCGAGCGTTAAATTTTTGAGGGACTTGAAAGAGTAATTCTATCGCAGAAGAATCCTCTAGACAATTCTCTTAAAGAATATTCATTTTTTTTCTCTTGATGAGCTGAATGGTTTGAGGGAGGTGGGAGGGTAAATCTAGAGAGATCATTTATTCCCTAAAATTTTTAATCACTTTTCAAGTCTGATCCCTATAATCCCCAGCAAATTCGCCAGACTGTGGAGCCAGAATCCAGCACCTCCCAGCGCACTCACTCTCTCCACCTCCGAAGAAGAGAGAGAAGGAACACGTGGGAAACGCGAGAGAGGGCTTTTGTAGGTGATAACGGGGCTTAGGACATGCTCGAATGGATGGCAAAAGCCCAAATTTTGACTTTTTAACTTTTGTGTTTAATGGGTATCTCTCTCCTAAGGCATTTTGACTCATCAAATTTTAAACATTTTGACTTTTTCAGGGCTTCTTTCTACCCCTTAGATTTAAGTTTGAAGGATTTTGACTTTCTGGGGGTTGATTCTTCCCCTGGTTTTGGACTTTTGATACTTTTGAATAGATTTTGACATTTTAGGTTCTTTTTCAAGATAACTGGCTGTCAAAGAAGGCCTCTCTTTTTGAATCTTTATTTGCCTTCGTTGCCCCTTGTTTTAAGGTTGAACAACTTACCTTATGCATAGTTTATCTTGTGTTTACCAGCATTTGTCAGCCTATGATCCTACTTGAAATTGCCTTTAGGAGAATTTTCTGATGAGGAATAATCTTGATTAACTACTTCGAGTCTTTCAAATTCTCGTTGCTCTTTTTAAATTAGTTGAATATTATTGAAGACTACATGATTTATCAATTCTTCCATTAACGAGAGGTAATCTCGGATTCATTCTTATCGAGCACCTGATCCTCAAGTCCTGGAAAAACATATGTGAAATGACTAGGACATTTTTTGCCTAATCGAATTTTGAAATCTCCTTCGTAGCGAGGGGGTAACTTGAGTCCTTTCTTTTCTATCATGTACCTTATCCTCACATAGGGTATAACTAGACCTTTGCTTCTAGTCAAATTTGCAAATTCTCTAGTACGCGAGAGGTAACCTGGGTATTTTTGCCAATCACATGATCCTCGAATCTTGAAAAAAACATGTGAAACAACTAAACTCTTCTTGTCTAGTTGTTAAATTAGATCACACATTCTTCTACTCATCTAAATTTCAATTATCCAATCCTACAGCTTCTTCCTCGAAGATTCTTGCTTCTTTATAATTGCTTACATGCTTTTGAAATGTGCTCCTTTGCTTTCATTGAGGCATCCTTCCCCAAGTCAGTGGATCGGTCATAGCCCAACTTTCTTCCTGAGTCAAGCTAACACTGATTTTGATCATCCAGGGTTAGTCCTCGATAATCGGGCTTACTACCCTTATTTCCACTTTAACAAGGTTCTGATCCTTTTCTTTTGGCGCCCTGAAGACTTCAAGGCTTATATTCATTCTTGGTTTCATCACCCAAGCAAAGTAAATTCTGTCAATATTTTTCATTTTGGAAAAGAAAGCTTAGAATTTTTTGGAGTTTTTTCATTTCATTTTTTTTAAAAAGAAAATTTTAAAATCTTTTTGTATGTTTTCACTTTAGGAAAGAAAGGTAAAATATTTTTGATTTTTTTCATTTTTGGAAAGAAAAGCAAAAATCTTTTTTGATTGTTTTTTTTTTCTTATAAAAAAAAAACCTTTTTATTTTTTATGGAAAGTTAAAATCTTTTTGGATTTTTTTAAGAGGGTCCGCTTGTATTATTTTCCTGCAAAACTTGTTAGTTGCCACATAATCAAGAAAGCAAGATGAATTGAATGGAAAGAGTTTAGAATACGCGCACCTTTGCAGTTTATTCGCTGATTTGCGTTGGATGAATTCATCAACTGCACCATAGCAATTGACTTCCACACGCCACATGTGGTGTAACACCCGAGAGTTTATTTCTTTATATTTTGGATTGGACCAAGACATAGTTTTCGAACTTTAACTTAAAAGACACACAACCTATATATATATTACTATATATTATCACTAAGGTGAGCTTGTGAAAGGTTGAGGACTTTCTACAAGGATGGTGGATCATGCTTATCCAGATGTGGTACACCATCTAAGACTTTGCTAGGTATTTTTATCTTCAGGGAAGAATGGAACGTCAGGGAGAAAGGTACATCTAGGGAAGTCTAGGAAGTCACAATTATTTCCTAGTAAAACATGTTTGTTGGTGGTGTTGAGTAACTAGTTTAGCTGAGGTTCGCATGCCTGCCCGATGGGTGTTAGACGCGGGGGAAGGTTGTCGGGGAACCTTCTCTGGATTAGTTGAGGAATTAAAGAGGAAACTTCTAAGAAAATTCCTAGGTTTTTCTCTGTAGCTCGAATAGTGCCTAGCTTTGTTATTAGAGGTGACTAAACTTCAATTTCATTAGAGACTTAGTGGGTGTTATATCGAGGAAATGACTTGATCCCCTTGTAGTGGTAACTCTTGGAAGCGTGTAATGCAACATTCTTGTAAGCTACCTAGGTTGGAGTAATATCTTGTTTTGGTAGAGTTGACTACAAGAGCTGGAATGAAGTTACAATCAAGAGAGAAACATCTATTTTAATATGTTGATGGATTTCTTGATCAATTATGTGTGTTTAGAAATTCTTGAGAACCTAATGATGATTTGAGTAACTCAAAATTTGTATTTATTGACCTATACCTAGGATAAATTTGTGTGGCTCTATCTGGATGATACTAGAGTCTTACTATGCTTTGTGGATTGACTGAATACAATAAATTGTAATCTCTTTGTGGAATTAATAGAGATGACCTTCAAAAAATGTCCTTAAATTATCTGTGGTAGAGAAATATTAGTGGTATATGATGTTACATAAGGGCATGTATGCTTAGGCTTTCCATCTAAGATTTGAAGCAATACTTGATTGACCTTGTATGATCAAAGTTATTGAAATGAATTCTTGGGGACTTACAAATTTTAAGTGTAGGTTTGTGGAGTAAATTCGAGATAGTTATTTTACTACTAGCCTAGCTCACATACGGATAATGACACCAATGAGAAAGGAGACTATCAAGCATATTCTATCTAATTGTATCACTTAATGGTGAATAAATTATATGGAACTATTGTACCAAACTATATGTGTGGATTCGAAGAATGAAATATGTCGGAAGTGTCTGTATTGGGATTGAGTGTCATATATCCTAATTCATTCAAAGATACAAATTAGGCAAAAGCATATACTTGAGGATTACTATAAATATAGTGATTAAGCATTGCAAATAAACTCTTGAAGTGTGAAATCTATTTAGAAGAAGTGCAACTTTGGGGTTTGTGACATCTTAGTGTATATATTTAAGGCTAGAGCAGTACTTGTTTAAGCTTAGGCCTTCTTCAGTAACTAAGGCTAAGGGTTTCTTAGATCTTGTAGAGTTTTGTGTTAATGTTGTTTTGTTACTATTGTTGATATCCTAGATCTTAAGATAGAGTTATAGAGAAAATTTACATTGGTATCTTCACTAGTGGCTAAATCCAATCCAAATGAGTTAAAGTCAAATGGATTTTGGGGTATTAGGAGTTAGTTTTGGAGTTCGAAGATCTAATTATCCTTGACATTAGTGCTATCTTATGGAGGAGAATTGTTTTGTGTTTATGCGATAGACTTCCAAGGATGGATAGGGTAGCTAGAAGCAATTAGAAGATCATAAACGAGACATGACGTGGAGGTGTAACTTGAGAATAGAGTTTGAACATTGGAAATATAGTATTTCACTTAAATTTCGAGGACGAAATTTCTTTTAAGGGGGGAGGGGGGTGATTGTGAAACCCTACTAATAACAAAAAAAATCTACTAATAATATTAATAGTAGTAATAACAATAATATGTGCAACAAAAAAAAACTTACTAATAATAATTTTCAATTATGTAGCATCAATAAAAACAAAACAAAAAAAAAGAAAGAAGAAAGGAAAGAAAAGGGAATAAAAGAGAGGGATAGAGAGATTGTGAGAGAGAGGGATAGAGAGAGACCGTGGAGAGAGGGAGCGAGAGACTGTGAGTGAGAGAGATTATGAGAGACAGAGTGAGAGAGGGATCGTGAGAGAGTGATCTGCGAGAGAGAGAGAGAGAGAGTGCGCAGAGAGAGAAGGATCGAGAGAGAGAGAGCTGAGGGAGGAAGAAGAAGGAGACAGCAGCAGCAGCAGCTGCTGCTGCCCACGCCGGAGAAGGAGGAGCTGCTGCCGGCGGCAGCAGCTGCCATTTCCGGCAGAAGAAGAAAAGGAAGAAGAAGAAGAAGAAGAAGAAGGAAGAAGGAGGAAGAAGAAGGAGAAAGAAGAGGAAGAAGAAGGAAGAAGGAGGAAGAAGGAGGAGAAAGGAGAAGAAGGAGAGAGGAAGAAAGGGTGCTCCTTGGGTAAGATTTTCTCACCCATTTCACTCCCATTTCAGCTGAATTTCTGAGTTAATAATTTAGGTTTTTGTTGTTCAACATGCATGCTAGTGTAGATCTTGGTATTTTAGAGCTTAATGGTGGAAGAGGGGATGAGATGGGCTAATATTTTTGTGTTAAGATGAGAAATCAGCACCTAAATATTGTAGATCTTGAAATTTTTGTGATGTAAATTGGGGTTTTTTGAAGAAAATGAAATTTTGTTTTGCCTTAGAAATTGTTAGATGGATGGGTTGAAGATTTTATGTGAATATATGGGTTTTTTATGATCTAATTTCCCCCATTTTGATGCATGCAAGTGGAGATTTAAATTTGATGAGGTTATGGTGATTTATCTTTGTATAGCTTGTGAATGTTGATAGAAATTTTTTTTTTTGATGTTCAAGGTAAATAAGTTTGATGGTGAAACCTATATTATTTGGGGATTCATAAGATTATGATAAATCATGATTTTTTAATTTATAAGAAGCCATGAGCTGATTTTTCTTTAGTTTCATATTAAAAATGAGGTTTGATTTACTTTTGAACTTAAAAGTGACCCGATGAACCGTTTCGGGCATTTTGGAAGTAAAGATGACCTTATTTATCTTTAGTTTTAATGATGGTTCTTGGAAGTTGTTGCTATAATGAGTAAAGAGTTTGGAACTATTCATGTTTTAAAATCCATATGCGCTTATAGTTAGAGTGTAAAAAGTACCTTGTTTGGGTTAAATCGGAATGGTGGAGGGCGACTAAATGGCTTTACCTCTGTTTTCATATCTTACTTGAAAAAAAAGGGTAGAGTTGGTAATGGGAAATAGGAAATGGATCTTGTGTGATACTGATGGATGATGGGAAACACAATAAAATTCAAATATAATGGTTAGTGATGAACCTAAAGTTCACGAAGGGTTTGATGGACTAGTTTTGCTCATTTTGGACTGACTCTGTTAATTTTAAGTAACGGATAAGTTAAACGGTATAAGTATCTTGGTTAAACTTGAATTAGAATGGTGATAGATTAGATGCTTACAATGGGTGCTTATAGCTCTTGCCTTTGAGAATTAATGTGATGTTAATGAATTGATTTGGACTCGAGTTGTATAAGAAAAAATTGAGGTTATAGATGTAGGGGTGTTAGAGATTCAATTTCAAATCAACTTGGTTATGTTAGACCAGGAATCTAGGTGATTATAGATGAAGCTATCGTATTTGAAAACCTGGAGAATAAATCTAAGCCTAAGATGGTCCGGTTTACCTATTTCAGGATTTTTAGGATTTCTAGTACATTGGAGGGTTATGGTAAAGTTAACGTAGTCGATGCTTTAAACGATATATAGTCTTGACATGTCTCTTGATAAAAAATGGTTGATTTGAGACATTTGAAGTAGGAGTAGTACTCTAAGTCGTTGGTATTTCTTGATTTTAAATTTTTATTGTTCCTCTTTTTCTATTCGACTTTTGGTTCTAAGTACTAGATACTAATTCTGCCTTTTGTTTTCTTCTCCAGCTGGTGAGCTGGGCGTTGCTGACTCTTTGGGTGAGGAGGATCAGTTTCTGTCCACTAGAGGTAGGTGGTCAATTCATCTTAATAGCACCCAACCTTTTAAATGCATGTTTTGAACTGTTATGTATGTACTTTGTATGTAAGGCATAGCATGAAATATATGGATAACAACAAACTGATGTTATGAAGAAAACATGGAGAAAACTGGTTTGAATATGGAAATATGCATGCTGGACTTCATATCATGTTTGTGAAATATTTCTCTCGAATTATGAACAAATGC
>MVGT01001314.1:63805-76662 GCA_002174775.1 Macleaya cordata | reverse complement strand
CACTAAGAGTTATTGAAAACTTACAACCCGATTTACCACTCGATGGACACGAATTACGACTCCCTTAACGCTCCAACAGCTACGGTGTACAGTTCTTCCACAAATTCGAACTCTACGAATTTGCCTCTTAGTAAACGTTGATGCGTCTCCAACTTGAACTCCACAAGTCCCGCACCTTGAACCAATACTTGACTCCTCAAGTATATCACCACAAGCTTGAACCTTCAAGCTCAATCACCGGAAATCCACCGGTAACAAAAACAGAGTTTTGGTTTTGAAATGGGAAGGATTTGAACCAATTTCAACAAGCTTGAGAGCTAAAAGATTAGAGTTGAAACTCTTCAAGAACTTGTTGATTAATAGGGTGAATGGTTGATTGAATACTGAAGATTCAACCCCTATTTATAGTGAAGATGTCCAGCTCAATCCTAGACTAAATTATTAGTTCTAGGTCTAATGGTAGACACCATTATTGGGGATGAGAGAATAATCTATTGAGCCTCTCATTCCACTTAGAGATGTTTCCCACGCTCAATTATCTCCCTAAAACAAGGCTTAGAGGGAGATGAGCAATAATGTGCTAGAAAGTTACTTTACAGCTCAGAAAATCGTACTCAGAAAAACGAATCTGGGCGTCGGTTTCGAAATCAAGCCTGTCGGTTTCGAAACCAACATGTGGTTTCGAAACTGACTGATTTGGTTTCGAAACCAACAAGCTCCTGTGATGGTTATTGCCTTTTGGTTTCGAAACCAACATGTTTGATTTCGAAACCAAACTTCATCTGAAGATAGATGTGGCTTTGGTTTCGAAACCAAACTGTTTGGTTTCGAAACCAAAATTCATCTGAAGACAGATGAGTTTTGGTTTCGAAACCAACAGTTTTGGTTTCGAAACCAAACTTCATCTGTCATCAGATAAAGTTTGGTTTCGAAATCAAACTAAGGTTGATTTCGAAACAGACTTTTCCCTATATAAAATAATACCATCAATGCAGTTGGTTTCGAAACCAAACTTCTTGGTTTCGAAACCAACACTGTCCAGATTAAAAATTTATCTTTTAAAACACATTTTATCAAGAGTAAACAGTGTGGGAAACACTCTTAGCAATCTAACCACCTATGGTACTTAGTGTTCTAAGTCACTTACCATCCTAGGATGTCTTCCGGTGGTGAGTTGAGTTCTTCGGAGTCTTTGTAGATTTCTTCTCTTTCAACCGAAGTGTACCGAGACTCACTAGACTCTAACTCAAGTTACATTGACCATCTTGAGTTTACCTTTGACACGAAATTCGACAAACATAAAAACATGGACCTTTCAATAGGGTCTACATAAAGATGATCCAACGGTGTGAGGATAATCTTCTTGCGGTGTAGATCATCTTCATATATCATCTCATTAATTCTAAGACTTCTAATTAACCTCATCAAATGTTGGTTTAAAGTTAATTATAAAAGGGACAATTTATAAATCATAAAAATTTTTAGGATGACCTTTATGCATGGTGAGCAGTTCATATCTAAATAAGCATGTCTCTGATCCTAATGTTAACTCAAAATATATATATATACATCAATACGTTTAATAGATTACAAAAAAAAAGAGAGAGAGAGAGAAGAAATGAACAACATCTCAATACCCTTTTATAACATATTCTTATAGATCAATGTCAAAGTACTTGGTAGCTAGATGATCGTCATATAAATCATTATTCTCATCTGGTACAGCAGAAGGTGCACCAAAAAATTATTCATCAAAATCAAAAACAGAAATTGAAAATGAAAAAAGCAGTTGATCTTAATCGTTTCAAATTTTTGGCATTCTGATAACTCATATATATATATATATATATATATATATAAAATAACAAACGGTATTAAAAAATAAAAATAAATGTTAACATTCACAAATAATTTGCATCATAGTGAGAAAGATCAATACCGCCTATGCCCCCCTTTTTCATTGTTCTTCTACTTCTAATCATCTTCTTCTTTTTAATTATTTGTTTTTTCTCTTCTCGAGAGAAAAAAATTGAATATCTAATATTCCCATACGTCTTTGCTAGCTTAATTTTTAATTTAAATATACAAATAACTCACATATAGAAGATATAAATAACAAACGACATGAAAAAAAATATAACATTCACAAATAATATACATCTTAAAGAGAGAAAGAGACTATCAATATCCACTTTTTTTCTTTGTTCTTCTACTTCTTCTTTTAATTGTATGCTTCTCTTTTCTTGAGGGGTTAAAATCGTATATCTAATCCTCTCATACTTCTTTGCTTTATTTTTAGGCATAAATATAACAGGAGGAGCCACATCCCAAAGTGTATCTTTGTTGATTTTCTGATGACAAAACAATATTCTTTCACCATATTTACCATAATTTCTTGTGAATTGGCGATATAGATCAAAGCTTCAAAGTCAACATCTCTTCTCTTATCCTTCACCACCATAAGATTTTATTTTAATTGAATTGGTAAAGAGAGTTAGGCATAATGGAGGAGATATATAGAGACTGTGAAGGTAAGTAATACTAATTGAGGAATATAATAATTTTAAATTTTGATACTAATAAGGTAATAAATTTAGTGATTGTAGGAGAGAAAGTTAATTTAACTAGTGAAGGTAATAACTTTGGATTTTAAAAATTGTTTACGAAATAATTAGCGAAGATACTAGTATCCTAAATTTGAAATTCTTTAGGAAATAATTAGTGTTAAATTATACAGAAATGTAAATGAGATTTTGAGTTAGAAGGTTATACCTAGTATTTATTTCAAATTGATTCTAAATATATTAATATTATTGTCAATATACAATAATATGTTATTAAATGTTTCCAATTAAGCAATAGAGAGTGTATATGTGAGAAATTTATGCCTAAAAAATAGTGTACATTTATAGGAGGTCATTAAATGGGATGGTTATTTATGGCTTAAGACAATGACATGGAAGCTTTCTTGTGACGTGGCTTTATAAGAGTTGAGTATGCCACGTAGATAGATGAGTCACTACATTAGACGCTTTTGAATATTAAAGAAAAAATAAAATTCTTTTTATTCACTTTTAATATAAAATATAAATAAGAAGTCGGGTTACTATTAGTAATCTTATCAAATTTTTCTTTTCATTATTAAATCTAAATTAATATTATACCCACATCATAGATATGCTAAAAATACAAAATCGGAATTTTGGGATTGAGTAGGTCATCACTTTAGTCAAGATCCAAAATAGTTACTTGCATTTAGTTTACAACTTCAAAAAGAGAGAACTCTATAAAAAAAAATTTAATGGGAAAAGGGTTAACTTTGTTTTAAAAGAAAAAAACAATGGCACAGCCAGAGTGCCGAAGTACAAATCAAATCAATTGGCTGAATTACAATGTTGTTTTGGCTTTCCAATTCACCAACAATTGATCAATTACAACCCTTTAAAATATTTTCAATTGACCACATTTAAACTCAAATAATAGTGTAAACCTACAGTAGAGAGAATCAACGAAATAGAGAAAATTAAAATGCTTTATCAGTTATTTACAATGATCTCACAAATAGAGGTCTCAAAACACTACAATTCGATGAAAAAAAAATGGTGATAGTTTTGGCCCATCTTCTACTATTCATTTGCTTCCGCAGCGCGCCAACCTCTTTCTATAGAGGCCTTGGTATATCCACCTTTAATTTCAGTACAGTTTTTGCTTGAAGTGAAAAGTGACCTGGTTAATTGAAACATTTTTGTTGTTGTGCAAGAACCTTGCACAAAAAAACAAAAAAAAGTTGATTTACATAAAAATTTGGTAAGAATACAATGCTACTAATAAGCATGTCTATTATATATATATATAGTGGAAACCCTGGGTCAAAAAAACCCTCACCGTCAGCTCACGGTAAAAAAAACTCACCCTATTACGCAATGGTAATTTTAACTCCTCCTCTCCTCTCTTCCAAGCTCCCTCACAAGCACCATATGTGTCACTCATTAATTCTCTTTAATAGTCANGTAATAAAGAATAATTATTAATACAAATTATAATTCAATGGTTATTGTAATTCTCCATAATAATGATTAATATAACAATATTACAAATTAAACTAATCAATTCATATTTATTAACATAATTTTTTAAAACAAATGCCCGTACGTAGTACGGGCTTTAAGACTTGTATATATATATAGCAGAAACTCTGGGTCAAAAAAACCTCAACGTCAGCTCATGATCAATAAAACCCACCCTATTACGCAATGGTGTTTTTAACTCCTCCCCTCCCTTCTTCTAAGCTCCTTCCCAATCTTATCATTCAAACGCCACGTGTCATGCTCTGGGACCTCCACACATCCTAATTCTCATTAATTCTCTTTAATTAGTCATTTATTATGTTAATTAAACTAATCAAATAAAATCTTTATCTACTTAAATTTCTCCTAAATTATATCTCTAAAATTTATTCTCTCTTTTTCATTGATTCCTTTTAATTAGCCACTAATTACGCATTAAAAATTAAAATTGTAACTCGTGCACATAAATTACATTGTTATTCTCTACTCTTATAGTTCATCATATAAGTAGACATATTTTTCTAGCTAAGATTACTTTATTTTTCGAGCTACAAAGTTTCATTTTTCTTATGCTTTATTTACTAATCTATTTTTTTTCTAATCTCCTCTTTAAAACTCCATGTGTCATGCTCTAAGACCTCTAACGCTGATGTGTCACTCATTGAGGCTTTCAAGGCTGATGTGTCACACTTAAGGTTTCTCTCCTCACATCCTAATTCTCATTAATTCTCTTTAATTAGTCATTTATCATGTTAATTAAGCTAATCAAATGAAATCTCCATCTCCTTAAATTTCTCCTAAATTATCTCTCTAAAATTTATTCTCTCTTTTTTATTGATTCTTTTTAATTGGCCACTAATTACGCATTAAAAATTAGAATTGTAACTCATGCAGATAAATTACATTATTATTCTCTCTTTTTATAGTTCATTATATAAGTAGACATATTTTTCTAGCTAAGATTACCTTATTTTTTGATCTACAAAGTTTCATTTAACACTCAAGGTTTCTCTCCTCATATCCTAATTCTCATTAATTCTCTTTAATTAGTCATTTATCATGTTAATTAAGCTAATCAAATAAAATCTTCATCTACTTAAATTTCTCTTAAATTATCTCTCTAAAATCTATTCTCTCTTTTTTTATTGATTCCTTTTAATTAGTCAATAATTACGCATTAAAAATTAGAATTGTAACTCATGCACATAAATTACATTGTTATTCTCTCTTTTTATAGTTCATCATATAAGTAGACATATTTTTTTAGCGAAGATTACTTTGTTTTTTGAGCTACAAAGTTTCATTTTTCTTATGCTATATTTACTAATTTAATTTTTTTTACTAATGTAGGTCTCATTCACCACAAAAGATTAAAATTTGGACGAGCTATTAGTTGAAGAAAATCTGTTTACAACGAAAGCTTAATTGATCCATTTTTAGAACTGACAAAATTTGAAAGACCTTCCACCCAAGCCATCTTTTTATTATGGTATGATTTTATTTTTTTATTTTGTCCACATTATTAAACAAACAATTACCAATTGTGTTGATAGATAGTAGTTTTTTGTATAAAATATACAGAAATATCAATTTATTTTTCTCTTTGTTCTCTTTCTTTATCACATGTTTTACTTCTTTGGTTTACGTTCATCTTTTTTTTTTGGTCCATTTTAAATTTATGTATCATGAACGAAAAAATTGAGATGCAAGAGAGTTTATGGAGAGAACTTTGTGTATTGTACTACTTTATACTTTCTTTACATGGTCTATTTTTTATCACATATTTTACTTCTTTGGTTTACATTCATCTTTTTTTGTCAGTTTTAACTTTATGTATCATGAATTAAAAATTTGAGATGTAAGAGAGTTCAATCTTTGAGAGTAACTTTATGTATTGTACTCCTTATTCTATTACACTTTCTTTATTTGGTATTTGGTGCTCATACTATTAACTTGTGTGTATATTTTTCTTTAGTTACACATTCTTTGATTTAGCGTATTTTTTTTTTCTTTTTTCAACATTTCATTCTAATTTACCTCAGATTATTAGGAGTGAAAAAAAATAATGAATTCCACTAGCTTTACAAAAAATTCATCAAATTATGTGTAAAATTTTATTGTTGCAGTATATGGGTGTTTATACTTATAAAAAAAATATATATGGACGGATGTTTGTTTAGTTGAATTATTTTATTTTAATTTATTTTTTTCTATTTCATCAATTAATCTGTATTTACAGATTATCTGTAGGCATTGCAAATTAATATGACAAAATTATTAAAAATACTAATTAAAGCACCTTCTAACATGCACCTTCTTACCAATTAAAGCACCATAAATAGTCTTATTCTTATTAATTCTCTTTAATTAGAATTAAATTGCATTAATTCTCTATAATACTATATTTAATTATGGACCCACATAGAATGACTCTGAAGTATTTTTATAAGGATAAGATGATATTTTAATCATCTAGCACAAAATAGCCTACGGATCTATATGATTGAGAATTATTACTATTATATTTTTATTGACTTATCTATAACATATATCAAATTTTCTTTTTTCAACATTATAAAAAAAAAATTGTCCCTTTTCACAAAAAATTAAAGAAAAAATTTCAAGTTTCCCCACGGTTTCTCACTCCCAAATATAAACGAAGAGATATATTATTATATTAAAAATATAAGTTTTCTCTTACGTATTTATACTACCTATCTATACTATATATAGTGAGGATCGTAGGACATGCTTAAATATACATGTTATTGACAAGGTCTATGTAGAGACCATATGGAGATTATCTAAAGGCTATTTTTTGTAAGGATGATCGATATATATACGTACCATATAGATCATGTTCTCCGAAAATCATATCATTCAAACACTTTTAACTCCAGCAAAAACTGTATGTATGAGCTATCTATTTTTACAATTAATTTCAAACTAACATTTGATGGGGTTAGAAGTTTTAGAGCCTGATGGATTTATGAGAAGATGATCTACATTGCAAGTAGATCATTTTTACACCGTTAGATCATCTCCAAGCATGTAGGCCCTACATAGACAGTGTCAATAACATGTCTATTTAATATACATATTTTATTTATGATGTGACAAAGTCAACATATGGAGTACCACATTAATAGTTGTTGTTATGCATCATTAATTAATTGATGTTACTTTATCTCTAATTAAAAATTTGTTACTGTAAAATTCTATGTTTCATACTCTTCCTACAGTAATTTTGATAGGAGCTCTATCTCAAATTAGATAACAAAAAATTTAATTTAAAATAAAAATAATAAAAATAAATTTTTTCTAAAAGCGTTGCCCGTGCGTAGCACGGGCTTAAAGAACTTGTATATATATATAGCAGAAACCTTGGGTCAAAAAAATCTTCACCGTCAACTCATGGTCAATAAAACCCACCCTATTACGCAATGGTTTTTTAACTCCTCCCCTCCCCTCTTCCAAGCTCCTTCCCAATCTCCTCCTTCAAATGCCACGTGTCTCATTAATTTTCTTTAATTAGTCATTTATTATGTTAATTAAACTAATCAAATAAAATCTTTATCTACTTAAATTTCTCCTAAATTATATCTCTAAAATTTATTCTCTCTTTTTCATTGATTCCTTTTAATTGGCCACTAATTACGCATTAAAAATTAAAATTGTAACTCGTGCACATAAATTACATTGTGATTCTCTATTCTTATAGTTCATCATATAAGTAGACATATTTTTCTAGCTAAGATTACTTTATTTTTCGAGCTACAAAGTTTCATTTTTCTTATGCTTTATTTACTAATCTATTTTTTTTTTCTAATATCCTCTTTAAAACTCCATGTGTCATGCTATAAGACCTCTAACGCTGATGTGTCACTCATTGAGGCTTTCAAGGCTGATGTGTCACACTCAAGGTTTCTCTCCTCATATCCTAATTCTCATTAATTCTCTTTAATTAGTCTCTCTCTAAAATTTATTCTCTCTTTTTTATTGATTCCTTTTAATTGGCCACTAATTACCCATTAAAAATTAGAATTGTAACTCATGCAGATAAATTACATTATTATTCTCTCTTTTTATAGTTCATCATATAAGTAGACATATTTTTCTAGCTAAGATTACCTTTTTTTTGAGCAACAAAGTTTCATTTAACACTCAAGGTTTCTCTCCTCATATCCTAATTCTCATTAATTCTCTTTAATTAGTCATTTATCATGTTAATTAAGCTAATCAAATAAAATCTTCATCTACTTAAATTTCTCCTAAATTATCTCTCTAAAATCTATTCTCTCTTTTTTATTGATTCCTTTTAATTAGCCACTAATTACGCATTAAAAATTAGAATTGTAACTCATGCACATCAATTACATTGTTATTCTCTCTTTTTATAATTCATCATATAAGTAGACATATTTTTCTAGCGAAGATTACTTTATTTTTTGAGTTACAAAGTTTCATTTTTCTTATGCTATATTTACTAATTTAATTTTTTTCTACCAATGTACGTCTCATTCACCACAAAAGATTAAAATTTGGACGAGCTATTAGTTGGAGAAAATCTGCTTACATCGAAAGCTTCATTGATCCATTTTTAGAACTGACAAAATTTGAAAGACCTTCCACCCAAGCCATCTTTTTATTATGGTATGATTTTATTTTTTTATTTTGACCAAATTATTTCAAAACGTCCTATTCAATTACCAATTTTGTTGATAGATAGTAGTTTTTTGTATAAAATATACAGAAATAGTTGAGTTTGAAGACAGGGGATGAGATCTACCAATGTAGGTCTGCATGCAGTTATCTACGCACTGGCCAAGTTCTTTTATTTATTTTAGAAATAAACATCAATTTATTTTTCTCTTTGTTCTCTTTCTTTATCACATGTTTTACTTCTTTGGTTTACGTTCAACTTTTTTTTTTGGTCCGTTTTAAATTTATGTATCATGAACGAAAAAATTGAGATGTAAGAGAGTTTGTGGAGAGAACTTTGTGTATTGTACTACTTATTCTATTATACTTTCTTTACATGGTCTATTTTTTATCACATATTTTACTTCTTTGGTTTACATTCATCTTTTTTTGTCAGTTTTAACTTTATGTATCATGAATTAAAAAATTGAGATATAAGAGAGTTCAATCTTTGAGAGTAACTTTATGTATTGTACTCCTTATTCTATTACACTTTCTTTATTTGGTATTTGGTGCTCCTACTATTAACTTGTGTGTATATTTTTCTTTAGTTACACATTCTTTGATTTAGCGTATTTTTTTTCTTTTTTCAACATTTCATTCTAATTTACCTCAGATTATTGAGGAGTGAAAAATATAATGAATTCCACTAGCTTTACAAAAACAATTCATCAAATTATGTGTAAAATTTTATTGTTGCAGTATATGGGTGTTTATACTTATAAAAAAATATATATGGACGGATGTTTGTTTAGTTGAATTATTTTATTTTAATTTATTTTTTTCCTATTTCATCAATTAATATGTATTTACAGATTATCTGTAGGCATTGCAAATTAATATGACAAAATTGTTAAAAATACTAATTAAAGCACCTTCTAACATGCACCTTCTTACCAATTAAAGCACCATAAATAGTCTTATTCTTATTAATTCTCTTTAATTAGAATTAAATTGCATTAATTCTCTATAATACTATATTTAATTATGGGCCCACATAGAATGACTCTGAAGTATTTTTTATAAGGATAAGATGATATTTTAATCATCTAGCACAAAATAGCCTACGAATCTATATGATTGAGAATTATTACTATTATATTTTTATTGACTTATCTATAACATATATCAAATTTTCTTTTTTCATCATTATAAAAAAAAAATTTTCCCTTTTCACAAAAAATTAAAAAAAAAATTTCAAGTTCCCCACGGTTTCTCACTCCCAAATATAAACGAAGAGATATGTTATTATATTAAAAATATAAGTTTTCTCTTACGTATTTATACTACCTATCTATATTATATATAGTGAGGATCGTGGGACATGCTTAAATATATATATCATTGACAAGGTCTATGTAGGGACCATATGGAGATTATCTGAGGGATATTTTTTGTAAAGATGATCGATATATATACGTACCATATAGATCATGTTCTCCGAAAATCATATCATTTAAAAACTTTTAACTCCAGCAAAAACTGTATGATTTATAAGCTATCTATTTATACAATTAATTTCAAACTAACATTTGATGGGGTTAGAAGTTTTAGAGCATGATGGATTTTATGAGAAGATGATCTACATGGCAAGTAGATCATTTTTACAACGTTAGATCATCTCCAAGCATGTAGGCCCCACATAGACAGTTTCAATAACATGTCCATTTAATATACATATTTTGTTTATGATGTGACAAAGTCAACATATGGAGTGCCACATTAATAGTTGTTGTTATGCGTCATTAAATTAATTGATGTTACTTTATCTCTAATTGAAAATTTGTTACTGTAAAATTCTATGTTTCATACTCTTCCTACAATAATTTTGATAGGAGTTCTATCTCAAATTAGATAACAAAAAATTTAATTTAAAATAAAAATAATAAAAATAAATTTTTTCGAAAAGCGTTGCCCGTGCGTAGCACGGGCTTAAAGAACTTGTATATATATATATGAGAGCGGATATATGACCCTCTGCTTAATATTGGCCCCTCAATCTTCACCGCTAGTTTCCTGTTAGGTGTACGTTCAGATTTAACAATGACGTGGCAACCCATCCAATCAACTTTAGTCGGCTAAACGGCTTGGCTTCATTTAATGCACGTCCAATCAAACTCTCTCTCTTCTACACTCGACTTTCTTCTCTCTATTCAACATTTCAACTACTCTCTTCCCCCCAAAAGCCAAGAACCGAAGCAAGCAGAGATGAGAAGAGATGAAATCCGATCTGAGTTGGGTGAAAGGTTCCGGCGTTAGGTGAACGGTCTCCGACGAGATATTTCGTTGCCCATCAAAGTATTTCTTCCCCTCTCTCTCCTTTTCACTCTCTTTTTTCTTTTTTTTTTCTGTAACCCATCTGATCAACTTTAGGTGAACGATTCCGGTGTTTGGCTAACGGTTCCGCCGTATATGACCCTCTCCGACGACAGTAAGGGCATCATCCATCAAGGTATTGCTTCCCCTCTCTCTCCTTTTCACTTTCTTTTTCCTGTATTTATTTTCTGTAACCCTAAATCTATTTTTTTTCTCCGATTTGAACCAAACCTTCTTCTTCTTCAAACCAATTCGCCGGAATTGGCCTTCCCCCTCTAAAACCCTAAACGAAATTTCTCTCCAAAACCCTAATCGAAATTTCTCTCTAAAACCTTAAACCAGTTCGCATGAGTTAGCTTTTTTTTTAAAAAAAAAAAAAAAATTTCTCTGAACCCCTACACGAATTTTGTTCTGAACCAGAAAATAAAGTTTTTTTTTTTTTTAAAATTCTCTGTATGTAAACAACGAATTACCCATTTATGATCAGAAAATCACCTTTTAAAAATCTCTGTAAAACCCTAAAAAAATATGTAAAAAACACTTTTTTTTAAAAATAATTTTCTCTCTCTGAAAAACCCTGTCACTGTATTAATCAAGTTGAATGAATAAACTTTATTTAGTTCTTGTAAAATTTATTTAAGTAATGTGTCCAGTATTTAAGTCTTAGTTGCTTATGCATTTTCATTTGTTTATTTTTTGCTTCTCCATTGTTGTTCATGGAACTTGTTCTAGGTTTATTTTTTGAGCCCCTCTTGCTTTGTTTCTTGATGCAAGATTTTTTATAGTTATGGGTTGTGTTTATTTTGGTTTATCAGGCTTTCCTCAAAAAACACCATGCCAGAGCCACGGATGAAAGAATAAAATTTCAATAATCTTCTGGGAAGTCTTAATCACTGGGAGGGAGATGTTGATCTTCTATTCTTCTGACTCTCTTTCCAGCTTCCTAGATTTTTGTCTTATTTTTTTGAAATTATTTGTGATCTTGAAGATCAAAGAAGAGAGCCCAAAAAATCTCAAATTAGGGCATTACTACAGGGACACCAGATTTTGACATCAAAGATTACATCTGCTTACTTTATTGATTGGAAACCAATCGTAACAGTTATTCAAAAAACATTAATTCTATTTCAGCCCCTCATACCACTTTTAAAAAGCAGATGTAATATTTTGGTGTCAAATTTCAGTGTTATTCTAGCAAAACTCGTGTTTGTAGCTATGGTCATCATGAAGTGGGTGGTCTCAGCTCACCCGAGCTTCTACTATGTACTACGAATAGAGGTGTCAATTGGGCTGGGCCGCCCAGGCACGGCACGACCTAGCACGACCACGTGGCAGCCCAGCCCAGCCCAGCCCAGCCCATCACATTTCGTGCCTGGGCTGGCACGGCCCATTGGCTGGGCCGTGCTGGGCAGGCCTCTTGAGCCCAGTAGCACGAGCACGGCACGGGCACGATTTTGGCCCAGCCCAGCCCAAGCACGGCACAGAGCCCAGCACGGCACGGATCCAGCACGAGTCCAGCACGACCCAGCCCAGTACGATGGGCCGGCACGAAGCACGGCACGAATAGAGCCGTTATGTGCCTAACGGTCGGCACGATGGGCCAAAGCACGGCCCGGCACGACCCAGGCACGACAACGGCCCAACGTCAGTAAAACGGCTAGTTTTGTTATTTTGACCAAATTACCCCCCTTAACAGCCAAAAAACGGCTATTTTCAGGGGTAATTTGGTCCATACGTGGTACCCCCCACCCTCTATAAATACTAACACCCCCC
>MVGT01001314.1:5786-61190 GCA_002174775.1 Macleaya cordata | reverse complement strand
CCCGTTAACATTCAAAATTCAAAAAAAAAAGGGCGGGATTTTCAGATGGGCGGCCCATGGCACGCTGGGCTGGCACGGCCCAGCACGAGGCCCAGTCGTGCTGGGCCAGTGGGCCGTGCTGGGCTGACCTAAATTGTGACTTGGCACGGCACGGCCCAGCACGAAATCCTGTCGTGCCGACCGTGCTTCGTGCCGTGCCAGCCCAGCCCACTAGAGGTCCGTGCCGTGCCGGCCCAGCACGGCCCAATTGACACCTCTAACTACGAAATTTGATGTAATTGGATTATCATAAGCCTAAGTTCTTTAGGAAAGAGAGAGTAACATTTTTGTTCAGCATTAACACAACATTTTAGAAAAAGAGAGAAGAGAGAAAATTAAGGAAAAAATTAATGTTTTTAGTATTAGCATGGCAGAGCACCAGAGAATTATGGAAAAAAATAATCATATTGTACAATAATTAAGGGAAAAACTTCTTAACGTTTTTGGTATTATTATTAAACTAAATATTCCAATTGAACTATTTAGTTAGAAACGTATATAGATTAGATAATGGAAAGTTAGAATTTATATTAATTACTATTACCAATTTTTAAAAATAAAATTACGTTTTGAACATTATTGGTATTTAGTTAATTAATTAACATGATAAATGACTAATTAAAAAGAATTAATGATAAATTAATTATGGATAGTGACATGGAAGTCTTCTTATGATGTGGCACTCTGAGAATAGAGAATGTCACATGGGTAGCAGAAGCGCCTTGTCAGACGCTTCAGCTATAGTAATATAGTATAGACTAGTTTTATAGCCCATGCAATGCACGGGCAAATTTTTAATAAATTACTTTTCTTACTATCTTTTTGTAGTTACTTAGATTTAGTTTCAATTTTATTTTTATAATAAAATAAAGAAACTCATTAATTTTAAGTAATAGTTCTAAAAAGTTCCAATTGTTTCAAATTCAAGATTTTATGAGAAAACTAAATAATTCAACGAAAAATATAATTAATGACCCTTATTCAAACTTATTAATACTATAGTTTAATTTTTCATAGTTATAAAATTTGTTTCTATGTAAAATTATCATAGTATATATTGAAATTTTTTTATAGTTCTTGTTTTATTATTTAACCATATTTTATATTTTTATAGTTAAAAAATTCAATTTCATGAGTTAAATCTCTCATACAATTTATTTTTCCATAGTTAAGTATACATGCATGTATTAAATAATATAATTTTGTATTTTTTATTGTTAATTATTTATAGACATTGATTACAAATATTAGCAATTAGTAATTTAGTTTATTGTTAAGTACTAATAATTAGAATATTGCTAAAATCAAAACTAGTTTGAAGGTGAACCAAATTTTAGAAGAGTTAATTGCAGTCGAAAAATAAATTAGAAAAGCTAACCCTTACATCTCAAAATTTCAAAGAAACATTTAGTACTATTTAGAAATTATAAATCTTTTATTGATCGATGATAAATTTCAAACACTCATTTCACAATAGTTGCATTCTTCATTTTTCAAATGTTTCCCCTCACTTCTCTTCATCCCCGTACTCCTCTCTCGATTACTCCTTGCTCTAATTTCTGTGAACAATTAAAAATTATTAAAAAGAAAGAAGAAGAATTATCAATCATGCTTAAAAAATTAAGAGAATCGTGCTTAATAACTATATACTCTTCTTATCGATTTAAAAAATTCAAGAAAATGAATCTGTTCATAAAAGTTGAATTTACTATATATGAGTGGTTTTTCTAAGGAAAAAAAACTGCTACATAGCCTTTTCACGTGTCAACCAATATTAGACTTTCTAATATAGGTGGAGAGAGCAGGGACGGAACCAAAAATTTATGTTGAGGGGGGCCCACATGATGTCAAAAAAAATTACAATATTAAAAAGTCAAAATGTGATAAACAGTTGAAAAAAAAATTTAAAACTTTAATTTGAAATAAACTTTCTATTTTTATGACGAAAGATTTAAATGAGACACTGCCCATAATTGATAATTCTCACTTATATTGTACTTAAAAAATCACGAATTATTTTACGTCGTTGTATTGCTCATGTTACGAAATTATCAAAAGAGACACGCTACCCAAAGTTATAGTATAGTTGTCTGCGCAAGACTTGTAGACCGTCGGATTTCCTAAGTTGTCCTTTTCAATTATTCCTACTGGGCACGTCTATGTTATGCTGGGTTGATTTTGATCTACATGATAAGAATATCATTCTCACAAACAATAGTCTCTTAGATTGTCCTAATGCAACTTCCATCGACAAGTGTAAGCGAAGTCTAAATACGTACTATAATAAGTAGTTGAGACCAGTTTGAGATGAGCCATGGATTAATGTTGATCTAGACGATGAAATTATTATTGTCACAAAAAATCTATCATTTGATCATCTCTATACGAGCCCACTTATAAATTTAAATCCAGTGTAACCAAACTAAACACACAAAGACATGCCCCACTTTTATGTATAAGCTTAAAATTGGGTGAAAATACCTTAGCCCCTTTGCATTTGTGCAATGTGTAGATATAAGTCTTAATATTGAAGTAGATATTTATTGAAGAACAAAAGTTGACCCGGGCTATATAGACAGTAGCCCCACAAACTCTACTTATAATTGAAGAAACCAATTGGCATATGTGAAATTTTGAAAAACTACCCCGGGCTGAAGCCCCCCTCAGCGCAAGCGTAGTTCCGTCCCTAGGAGAGAGTAGGAGAAAAGCCATCGAGGAGACGAAGAGCAAATAGAATTTATAATCGATCCTCAAAATAACATCTCTTGCTATAACTTTCCAAAATTCGTAAAACATAAATTAGTAATTGGTAACGTTAAAATGGGAATTGCAGTTGTTATGAGTGAACGTTACCAATCTTACCCAACAACCTTGAGTGGGTGATGTAGAAATTATATTTAATTCATGATTTAAAAAGAATTTTTAGACAAAAGCGTTAAAATTTATAAGAATTAATACTGAAATTAATTAGCTGGTAACGTTGAAGTTTTAATAGAAAGTTAATTGGTAAATGCTAACTAATTTGACGCAGGCCATCGTTCAAATTTGGTAATAAATTATATATATAATAGGATTATTAGTATTCTAACTAATATATTATACTGTATTTATAGAAGAGAAATTAGTCATTAAATATGAGTTAATATATTAGTTAAAGGTGAGTGAGTTGGCATAATAGAGTGTCACATGGAAAAGAGAAGTCGTCACATCAGGTGCTTCAGCTATAATAATATAATATAGATAATAAATTTCTTATTGACAGTTAGTGAAATTAATGTTTGGTAATAAAATATGATTAATAATATTTAAAATGGCAAACAAATTTTTGTTATCGTAAACTTTAAAGCATACGTTAAATAACATTAATATAGTTAACAATAAGAAAAATGAAAAATTATAAAAAAAGAATATTATTACTAAAAAATACTTAATAAAATTAATTAATTATTATACTAACTATTCAATGATTGGTTAATAAAAATGTATTCAATAATGTGGTTAGTCTAGTCAATGGTCGTCAAATTATGGGTCACCAATTAAAACTTCAAGTATTTGAGGATAAGTTAGGCGCTCCGAACCTTAGGCATTTTTTTAATTTGGGTGTTCCAACGCTCGATCCCGTACTTAGGTTAGTACTTGGTGACGGTGGAGTTATGGTGCAAGGTTGTGGAAGGGAAGATCATGGGTGAAGGTGTACATAAGGTGACAATTATTCTGAAACATAAACCACTTGGGGACGAAAAAAACGGCACATCAGAACAAAGAAAGATGAAGGGAGTACACAAGTCATTTTTTTTTTTTTTTGAATTGGACTTAAATTAAGGATGAAATCCCCTTTGTGGGATTCGATACCAAGACCTACACTTTAGACAACCATGTTTCTATCCACTCTAACAAATGGTCTTCCACAGTACACAAGTTATTCATAGGCTACTTTTTTATTTGATTTTTGACATTGATGATCTTCTAACATGACAATACAACCAATGAAATCCCACCACCACCTTCAATAAAATAAAATCTCCCTCTCCCTCTTCTTCTCCTGCCCATATTGATACTTCAAAAATAAGTAAGAGAACCAAATGGGCTTTGACAGAAACAACCCAACCCCGCCCACCCCTTGTTCGCAAAAAGATAAAAGAAAAAGAGTGAAAGAATAGCTTAGGAACTACCCCCAAAGCTTATACCTTGTTTTTTTTTTTGAAATCGGTCGACGACTTCTACCACCATCAAACCTCCAGAAATCCGACACAAATAAATCAATAAGATATACAATTTTACAATTAGAGAGAGGAGGACCGACCTATACAGTCCTTCAGAGGCTCGTGCAAGCAAATATTCACGTTCCCCTCACCATCCTCAGACATGACGAGACAGCTAATACTCCCATGTCTGAAACCAAATCCAACCAAAGCAACATAGATCAATGTTGAAATGGTACACGTGATGATGATCTTGAAGGTGGATGGGAGGTCAGGTCTGACATCGCTGAAGGTCGACGCAGTTCTTCCTGTCTCTGAACCTGTGCACGGCAACCATATTAAACTCCTCTTAAGGTTCCAAACATGGCTGAATATAACCCACTATAGTTTGTCTTAATATTTGTTTTTCAAAACAAAACACATGAAAGACTGCATTTTTTTTCACCAACTTGTAAAGGGGGTGAAGGAAAGCCTACCAAGTAATTGGTGCGAACTCAGACAGTCAAAATAGTCAACGGTATGAATCCCCACCAATCACTTTTTTGGGTTTGTTCACCCATGCAACAAGTGGTGAACGAAACCAGACTCCAAATGAAGTAACTGGCTTTTCCAAATCAATCAATCATGATGGCGTGATTTATTCACCCATGTTGGAAGTGAACAGAAGTATTGGTTCACATATCAGATTGCGAGAAGCATGAAAACAATAAACAACTGCCTCTGGATATTGTCACTGTCAGAAGAAAATGAATCAATGAAAGTTGACCTGTGATAAAGTGGATGACATAGAGTTGCGGGACTGCAACCGTGATTTTGAATGTACACGATGTCGGTGCTGCATGAGCTTGAACTGTTGCAGCCTTGTTTCAAAATTGATACCATTATGGGCATTTCCTGTAACCTGATTCATGTCACCATCCTCCACAATTTGTGATCCGCTTGGTGTGTGATGTAAAATTTGAGTGTATGGGTTCCCTGGAGATGTTTGCTTCAACTGCGCAACATTAAAGGAGTTTGAAGGTATAGTTTTCAATCTAGTTCGCAAGATCTTGAAGGCTGCACTTTGCTGCATTAAGGAATAGAATTAGAAATATCAAATAAACAATGGAAGAACCAACAAATTTAGCAAGGAATTGGGTCAGTAAATATATGGTTAAGAAACATTAATGTTAGACCTGACTAAAGATACAACCATACAAAAATTTCGGCAGGTAGGGCACTTCATCAAGCATCACCTGGTGGTGCCGAGTAATTTATATTTGTTATTTGCACTTGTCTCCTCCTAAACAGCTTTTGGGAGGATAGATTAATCAAAGTAATATACAATTAGGATAGAAAGAGATGACTCTAACCATGTATGACAACTGGACTCGAGCTCATTCGAACATATTCTTATATAAACCTTGAGAAATTCAACTGAAAACTAAGGGGATGACATGCATTGACTGTTGACCAAGTTTATATTTCTTTTGCTGCTTCTATTTTTTCTTTTTCTTTTTCTCTTAATATTTTAGCCTTCCTTAATTATTTGATAAGGCATCAGCTGAAATCAGTGGGTTGCCCTATGTGGGTTGACCAGATTGACCTGAACCACCAACCAAAATTATACGCCACCTGTGTGTCACGGTGAAATAAGTGACAAAGTGGGTTAGTCCCACATCGGTTGGACAAGGGGGGATCTTGGGGTTTATATTGGTTTGGGTCAACTCCACCTAATAGAGCTAGTCTTTTGGGTTGGAAGCCCAAACCCGTGACAAAGTGGTATCAGAGCAAACCCGACCCATTCCGATGTCACTCCAAACACCCACACACAAGGGAGGTGTGTCCACGAGGGTAGTGGGTCCCCCAAAGAAGGTGGGGACGGGTATGCAGGGTGGCCCGAGTCATTGTGCCAAGTTCCCACACATAGGGTTGTGTCCACAAAAAGGTAGTGAGTCCCCCAAAGGAGAATGGGGACGGGTAGAGATGTTGGCACAACTGCAACAACGGCGTTGCAGGATTCGGGTGGGAGAGAATGTCACGGTGAAATAAGTGACAAAGTGGGTTAGTCCCACATCGGTTGGATAAAGGGGGATCTTGGGGTTTATATGGGTTTGGGTCAACTCCACCTAATAGGCTAGTCTTTTGGGTTGGAAGCCCAAACCCGTGACATGTGGCTCCGAATTTACATGTTCTTGGAATGAGGGTTGGGCTGATTTGTTTGTTAATTGTTTGTAGATGCCTCATTTGCATTACCAATCCTACTTGACTTATGTCATGTAGATGTTACAAACTTTTAATGGTCTATAAGGAGAACACAATGTTGCAATGCAATGAATCATGCAGGATTTAAACCCTTCTCTTCAGATTATTGAATACAACTCATACTCCTCCTTTTTTAAATGACTGATTCACTAAACTGCCAGTTTCTCTTTACAAGAATTCCAGTCAGAAGTTAGTTAATATGAAGAAGAATTCACATTCTCAAGCCACAATCTTAATATAATAATGGGAAATTGGTGAAATTTCACATACTGAGACATTCACAAAGGAAATATAGTCCATGTATTGACAACGTATCTACTTTTTAAGCATACCTGGGGTAGCAACATCAGAAGACCATACAGAGCTTTCAACAACCAGACATACCTTCCTGGTTCAAGTAGCTGCAACACCCCCACTTAATTAGATAAAGCAATCAATCTACTATGACACATATATAATCAAATTACTAATTCTTTTACTTTCTTTTAATCGGTCTATAAAAAAAATTATAATTATATGTTAAAGTAAATAATCTATGACAAAGATATAATCAAATTACTAATTCTTTTACGTTCTTTTAATCAGTGTAGTAAAAGATTTTATAGTTGCATGTTCAGCTTACGACATAATGAACATATTCTTTTTTGAGGTAAGATTACACTCATCCTCATTGGGTAAACAGGTTCACAAGTGTGTCTATGAATGTCTCTGTCTGTATCTGAGATGCTTACAATCTTAAAAATCAAAATTATTTGTTATATAGCTCTCCCACTATCATATATGAAGGGACAACAGGGATGAGAAAGAAAGAGGAACAATTTCACTTCCTTGCCCTCATTCGTGACCCACGACCAAGATTCTTCCCCAGTTCCTAGACCTAAATAATAATCAATCCATGAAATATTCTTTGCATAGAAATTTGTTCATTCTGAAGCAATTTCATGGCCGAAATGAACCATTTCTAATCTCTGATCGAATCCATAATAAAATGCAAGAATAGGTCAAGTAAAAGTCACTCTTGAGTTGAAAAAGCCTGGTGCACCTGCAATCTTAGATAAGCAAAGATTGGAGTCTCCAGCAAGCGAATCAGCTTGTCCAGATGGACCAAAAATTTCACATTGATGTCTTCCTCCATCAGTGACTGAATGACAGTACTAGCATGCTGATAAGCCTGTCAGGATAGATCACAGATGATAAAAATAAATAAATAAATAAAGAGCTTCACTCAAATATGAAACATAGTGTAATGGAAACAATATTATACTCACCTGAGCTAATAGGCAAAGACTGATTGTTGCCATTGGAGAATGGCACCAAGAAGAATACAAAGAAACAAACAAATCCTTGCCAGCAGTATTGACCAAGGATTTCTTTAGAAGTGCTCGCAGCTCGGATAATTCAGACGAAGTAAGTAAAATTATATTCAGAGCCTGAAATATAAAACAAACATGCAAAAAACAAGTCAATAAGATTCATCTTTGTTGCTACAAGCATAGTTGTTTTCTCATTATATGAGAAATTAAACCTGAACCATGATGGATGCAAAATCCAAGTCGGCTTCTCCCTCAAGGATTGTGGATAGTTCCCGATAAACCCGTTCGGCATCTAACAGAACACAAAGTCGACGGATTATCAACGCACCACGCCTGAATACAATCAAAAACAAATATTTCGCTCAAAGCATTTCTAGAACACATGTCTACTCACTTTTAAACAATACATTTGTTATAGAAGCTTCAAATTTTCAAAGAGAAAACTCACTTCTCAAGAAGGGAATGATCACCCTGGAAGTTGCGCATTAAATAAACAACAAGATGGCTGAATTGAGGTGCATCCCTTGCTATACATGCATGCACATCCAGAACCAGGAGCACTACCTGGAAAAGTGTCCATATATCAGATTCTTGGCCTCTAAGCAGATTCATTTTCAAAAAGAACTTAATGACATACTAAGTAATCGGGATCGGCCTGACTCGCCGAGTTACTCGCGAGTAACTCGGGGATCGGGACTAGGCCGAGCCGAGCCAGTGCCGATCCCCCAAGTCTACTTTTAGCCGAGTAACTCGGCAAGTCAGACCTAGTCAACCGAGTTTTTGCAAAAAATTGTGACTCGGCGAGTGACTCGTCATTGACTCGGCCACAATTTTTTATGTAAAAATAACTTTTTTGTTAAAAAAACTAATTGTGTTGGGTTTTTTTTTTCTAAAGATGAAAAGAATATATTGAAAAATAAGGTTATTACAAAAGGAATCCAATCAAAACAAGTAGTTGTGTTGGGTTTTACGGTGGAAACCTTTCATTTTATATACTTTATGAAAAAGTTATATAAAAAAACCTACTTTTGACAATTTGACTCTACTTTTGACAATCAAAACATCTTTTTCAGCTGCAACAGCCACATTTCTTCTCCTTTTGACTATTTTATTCTATAAAAAAACCTACTTTTGACAAAGTTCTATAAAAAAAACCCAATATGATGCCAATATGATATCTGATTACTAATAGTTATTATTATAACATGCACTACTTTGATATAACTGAGAAGGTAAGTTCATTATTGAGGGAGGGGGGGGACTTGTAGTTGTCACGCCGAGTGACTCGGCCCTGACTCGCCTGACTCGGGGATCGGCCCCTTGCCGAGTCAGGGCCAATCCCGATCCCGACTACTTAGATGACATAAAATATTAACAAATCCACTGGATGGAGGATAGCGTCTCAGAAGACAACTCGTACGAATATCTTAATAATAGCTGATATGCAGAAAGCATGTACATATCTACAACTTTTCAAGTAAAGAATAAGGAGATAAGAGTGGAGCAATTTTTTTTTTTTTTCATGATGGAGAAGTGTACAGCAAATTTTTCATATCTCGGCCACTTCTCAAAGATACACATAAATAACCGAAATATCAAGATAAAATAAAATCTAGAGTAAGGAAGAATGGAACGAATTAATTCATGTTTCTGTCTCATCTCAAACCTAATGCTAATAGCTATGTAACAACACGGCACTTTCGTGCCCTAGAAACGTGGGAAGGTGGCGGGTAATAAGGTATGATATTGTGCATACATCTTGTGTACACTTGAACATAAAGTTGTCTGTGTTTTGGCTTGAAAATGTAGAATTAAGAATTTGAGATCTAAAGTTCGAGCAATTTAATGTACCCTAAAATTCATTAATGTTGCTTCTGGAAATAAAAAACTAGTAGACCTCAAATGAAAATCAAGTGCATACTGAGATCGGAACAATTTTTTTATTGATATCAGAACTGCAAAAATTGAATCAAATAATCAAAACACTACCACAAAATCATGGTGACCAGACCAATCATTTCCATGGTGGAAAAAGATAGAAGCACCAATAGAAAAACAGTAATATATGAAGACAGCAAAGAAAATCAGACTCCGAATTTTGCCCTATAGAAATGAGGCTTCCTCCAAACCTCTGATGATGATCTAATAAGTTCCATATATATTTCAGCGTACAACAACAGCATTCGAAAATTCCCTTTTTTTAAGAGAAATAGACCTCCACTAATACCCTAAGCAAATGAATAGTTTAGGCAATACTCCTTCAAGCATAAAAGAAAAGAAAGGGGATCGCCAAATTGCATTGAACCAACATGATGCAACATTTTTAATTTAGCAAAAACAATAGTTAAGATTGCAAGAAAATGCATAGGCTTTTATTTTATTTACTTTAGAAAGTTGTTGGCGATCACATATTCCTGGTTAAAGCTGCACCTAATAATGGACATTTAGAAATACGTTAAATCTGAGCTCATCAACAGGATCCTGACTGTCATACTTAAAGGTGGGGTATTGAACAGTTGATGACCTAAAGCGATTAAAACACAATCCACAAAGAACTAAATTCTTCGTTAACCCAACAACATATCATTTCCAATTTCCATGGTGCAGACAAGCATTGCAAACTGAACTGAACCGATTTCAATTGTTTGTAGAGTCATTTTCAATTTCCACTATGCCACCCTGCAATCCTTGATAGACAGCTAAACCATGACTTTAGATCAGATATGATTAGAACCACAACAAAGATCTATCTTGATGAAATATAAGATTGTAACAGGCCATAAAGACTTCATCTTCAATGAAATCCGGAAACTGATCTTCCAATTAAAATGTGCATCTTGGGCTGGTTGATCGGGACTCAGCTCAAGCCAAACAGAAGCTTTAGAATAACAGCTCAAGCCCAGGCGCAACTCGGTATCAATTTTGAGTTATTTTTTATTTTACTGACCATAAAAAACAATTAACAAACTTACAGAGAAAATAAGAGCCACTTTATGAACTCATTACCTACTGGCAGAAATTGCATATGATACAAGAGAAGAAAATATATAACAGATAATTTGTTTTTCTTTCATTTTACCTTTGTCAGTAGCAAATAGTTTATTCGTAGGAGATGCAAGGTCGTAAATTTATGTTAAGTCATTTATCTGAGTCCATACATACAACTAGAAGTTTTTTAGAATCTGTCATTACTAGTATGAACCGAAAAGCATCTTGGAGCTAGTACAAATAAATGAAAGAAGAAAACGCAGTTACCTCATCAGAAGGATCTGATAATGCCTTAAGAAGAGTGTCAAAAATGCCATCCAAGAAAGATAAGACCTGTTCCAGTAACATTGATGAACGTTAAACACTTCTCATATGAAAATAGGGTCCACCATTGGAAAACAGAAAAGGGTGCATACAATAACTAACAAAAATAGTATTTTCATTATGACATAAGTTGTTTCACAAGCTAAGGAACAAATACATATTTGAAGTTGATGTAAATACTGTCACCTAATACAACATGTCTCATCAGTTGGGGAATTTCTATTTTGAACTGGTTTATAAATCTATTTCGAAAGTTTTATCAGAGCTAGAAGTCAAAGAATCAAAAGGGTAATTTCTAATTGTATTCTAGTTTCTATTTTGATAGAGTTTTCCAAATTTTCTTGCTAGCACTGCTTGGTTTAGTTTCATAATGGAAATAAGGTCCAGATTTCTATGTACGAAATGAAAGAGTTGCTCTTAGAAGTCAGTCACTCTTTAATCAATATAAAGTTTATAAATTCTGTTTTTAGACTTGACTTAGGCATTTTTTGAAATATTTAATTCCATCTTCAATCATCTTTCGCCCCGACGTGGAGTCACATCCCACATGCATACATGTTAGATTCAAATTATGTTCTTCAATGTCAAACAGATTTGACCAAACTATGCTTAGATAAAGGTGGCGAGACATCAAATATGTAAACTATAGCTGAATGGATATCAGATGCTAGACACAGCAACCCCTAGAATGTAGAAATACTAAGAAAACCATGTACATGCACAAAAACCTAACTTTAAGGAGGAAGCATAGAAACACATCAAAAGCCATCAATTTTTGGAGAATGAAAAGAATAAGAAAGTAATATAGAGTGTTCAAATGAGTCTATACGCACACATGTTATAAAGCTTAAAAGTTAAAACCATCACAAATTACCTCCGCACGATGCCTTGCCAAAAGAGTTGCTATCCAGTGCAAGGCTTCAATTCGAGTAGCTTCCCATTCACTAGATAATTGCCTGATAGAAGAAAAGTAACCTAACAATCACCTCTTAGTCACACTCAAAGTTCTAATCAACGGATGAACATTGTCAATGAACTAAAATATTATATCAAACAATAAACCCCTTTACAGAGCTTCTCCCATTGCACTATTACAGGCAATAGCTCCAATATTAACCCATAAATTATAGAGAAAACAGCAACCTTTAAAGCACAACACATCCAAGGTGACAAAAGACGCACCTAATTACAATGGAGAGAATTGCTCCTATATCAAATCCCTCAGCTGTATCAGCATTTATCCCACGAAGCTCTTCATTTGTTTCACGAGCAACCTTGAAATAAAAAGAACAGAATGTGTATATGCAATCAGACGTCTAAATAGTCTGAAGTACTCATCTTGAATTCTTGATTAAATGAAAGAAGATCTACTTACCACTCTTATTTTCTCCTCTTTATCAGATATGCAAGGCAAAATGGCCCCCAAAATATCAGCATAATAAGGAACAAGCTGGTCGCCACCAAGTTTTACAAACTCATATATCTGCAAAATCATGCAGATGTACTCAGAAAAGATTAACCGACTGAGAATGAACCATACAACATGTTCTTTTTCTCTGCCAAATGACAATAGCAATAGGAATAAAAAAATGTCCGTTTTCTCTACCAAAAGAAGATCAGCTACGATAACCAGATCAAAGAATGAAATTGACAGAAAAAACCTATCATGTAAGACAAACAGTTTAACAACTTTCTGTGATATAATATGCCAAAACCCTTACCCATGTGATAGCAGTCAGCCGTGTAAATTCATCTGGAGAAGCTGCCCTTTGTACCAGTATTTCAGCCATGCGACCATAATCTACAGACTTCAGAGTAACTGCTCGAGTCAGAAAATTTTAGACATAAAAACCATACAAGGATCGGTTATTTTTTTTAACAGTTCATAAACTATAACAAGTTTAACTTTTTTTTTCACATACTTGATATAGATGTGAGTTCTAGCACCTATCTCTTGCTTAAAGTATAAATCAAAAACATACACCATCCCAATAACCAAACCAAAAGAACAAAAATTACTTGTATGTAAATGATTATTACAATTTACAAAAACCCAGTAAAGTCTGATGCCAAACCAATAGAAGTCTTACTGGAGAATTCTTGATCTCTAAGAGAAATTCAGAAAGTGCAGAATCAGCTTGTTGCCGTATTTCATGGCTAGAATCACTTAACATGTTGAACAAACCTGAGAAAAAGTTTGATAATTCTTACTGAGATTCCAACAATAAAAAGTTCAAAAATTTAGAAAAAGCCTGCCTTAATGAAAGTTCACTAACTCTGATTTACGAATATTTACCATCAAGAAAATCCGGAAGAAAACCAAGCATATCAATGTCTGGAACACTATCCAATACAGTTATCCATCCTACTAAAAACTGGCGGACATAAGGATTTAAGACATTCATGCGCTCCCTTAGCAATGGAATAAATTCTTCAATGCTGAGAAAATTCATGAGAGCATTGGAACTAAGTCATACAACTCATTTCTAAACTTACAAAAATTATATACCAACTTTTGAATACTGAAGTAACAGTCATAAATCTAGAAGGAGAAATGAGGCACCTGAATTGATCACTTTCTGTTACAATATCCTGTTTGTCAATAGGTAGTGTTAAACTTTGCAAATACACCTTTATTAATATGATTAGCGTAAATATAAGGCAAAGGCAACAGTGTACCTTAACAAGCCGATCTAAAAGATGAGCAGCACTCTGCACATTGGCATCTGAGTCTGCTGAGAGCTTACAGAGTGCATCAAAGATCTGATTAAAGAAGACAATGAAATCTCCTCTTACAACCTGCACAGAAGAATGGATCAGGAAGTATAAACTGAGTGCATTGTTAATAGAACATGATAACAACAGAGGCCAACTAATCCAGCCTCACCTTTGCAATGTTATAAAGTGCTTCACATGCATAATAGCGAACTCTGCTATCTTGGTCGGAGAAGGAATTAAGCACAGGTGGCACAATTTGCTGGCACATTACAATCCAAAGAACAAATTATAAATAGAACATCAATCAAAAGAAAGAATAAGATGGGAAAAGAACTTCATAAGAACTTGAGATCATTAAGAACGGAGCTCTTTTGCCCTTTTTCTGACCATTCACTAGTATTGCATGGACGTGGAAAATAAAATAAAAACGTGCTTCAAATATATTTAATAAAACAAATGACTGACTACTTTTACAGATCATATAATAGCAAAGTACTCATCATAACACTCTTAACTATGCTTAAGTGAAATCCAGGAGTAACTAAGAGCATATTTAGAGTTCTGTAAAAATTCAACAGTTTAAAGAAGGAAAAGTTACAGTCAAGATGTTGAAAAAATGCACTGATATTATAAGAAATGCTAGATAAAGCGTAATCACATGTCTCAAACCAAGTAGCAGGCATTCTTGACTGTAAGTTTCCATGGGATTTCCACCGACACGTTACAGCTGACCAAGAATATGTCAATTGTCTCAGCTGCAAGGAATAGACAATGATGGTATAGATTATAGCACATGCAGAGTAGTGTTGTATCAATATGGACCGCACGGTTCTTGTGGTGTCTTCTAAACCTAGCCTTCTTTTTCCATTTTGAGTGCAGACAAAAGCTCCTTCAACTTGAGATCATCAGTATACTCAAAGAAGTATGGACCTATAAATTTCTTGTCCTGTGATAATTTACCAGCTTCTGACACGCCAATTGAAACGGCAACAAATTCCCATTAGAAAAGCATAGCCAAAGTGCACAAGACAGCGTTTAGTAGCGCATCTTCCTACTCCTACTACTACTAATTGGAACATTGTAATAAGTCTTTTCGTATACGAATGCGATAAAGCTGATAAGAGATGATATGATCAGATAATACATTACACACACATTTGGATGATAGATACAGCTCAAATGGTGGTTACGTTGAATCATGAAAAATGTGTCACTCTTGTCTCAGTCTCAGTCGAAACAAGAGCAACTGGTAATAACTAATAAGTCTCTATCTCGGTCAAAACTTGAAAACATGAGAAAACAGATAATGCCTATTGGGGACAAAATTGAGGAACTTGTGGACATTTCAGTCAGAAAAATTCAGTTACGTAGCAGACTCCAGGAAGGTATGGGTGTCAATTAGAAGACAATTTTACATGTACACCAAACTCCTCAATATGCAAACGGCGCAGTGCTTAAGCAGTACTATAGAACTTTAGTTTGCATATATATGAACTTAATTACCTCAAGATGTTGAGCAGCTTCTGAAGTCAAACCAACAGTTGCAGCAGCAAGTCCAATTAATCCACCCTAAAACAGAACACTAAAAAATTGATCAAAAATTTATCAAAATTAAAACGATCAATCATCAAAATCCCAGTAGATTAACTAATGGAGGGGGAGGCAGGGCAGACCTTCCGGTGATTCGCTTGAGGAGAGTATGTAAATTCAGTAATCAAAAGATTGATCACAGCCGTAATTCTGTCGTGATCTCCGGCGATAGCCAGTTGCTTTACAATTCCTTCAACCTGAAAAACACAATTCATCGTTTTCCCAAAAAGGAAGAACAACAGTTAAGGAACTCCGAACATAAACTCAAAACCCTAAAATTAAACACAAAAAAGATACGAAATTTAAGAGAGAAAAAGAGAGACGAACCTCAAGTGCGGCATTCTTCCGTTTCTCGTAAAGTTTATCAGCGAGGTTGCGAAGAACAGCTGCCGGAATTATCGATAGAGCATCGACCATGGCGTCTGAAAATAATTTACAGACAAAAACTAAACTTAAGTTTTTTTTTCTGAATCTTCTTTTTCTTCTTCTGTGTTTGATGAGAGGGTTTTTTTCAGGAAAACCAGATCGAAAAGGGGGCTTGGGGGAGATTAAACGTGCCCTAAAACTGATTTTTTTTTCCAAAAAGCGAGATTGCAAGTAAACAAACAGTATAATAGAACTGCTTATAATTTATGACTTTCTCTCTCTCTCTCTCACACAATTTATAAATGAATTTTACTTTCTAAAAACAAAATTTGATTTCTTTTAAGACTGTTTTTAAAGACGAAAGTCACGAAACGACTCGAAAGTCCAACGAAACGAGTCAAAGAGTAACTCATGAACCGACTCTACTGAGTCCTACTACGAAATTGATGATAATGCCACCACTCTTCTTGCTGTGGGCACACAATTTTGAAAAACATAAAGAGGGGCCTAAACCGAGTCACAATCGAGTCAGTCCGAGTCAATGATGAGCTAAAAAAGTAAAAAAAAAAAATAGATCTGAGTCAACTAAGTCGAACTGGCTGAATCTAACGAGTCAAGGCCGAGTCAACCAAGTCAGGCCCAAGTCAATGACGAATCAAAAAATGTAAAAAGAAAAAAGAAATAGACCTAAAACGACCAAGTCAGACGAGTCAAGGTCGAGTTGGTCGAGTTGGCCCAGTTAGGCCCGAGTCGAACCAAGTCTATAACGTGTTGGACTTAGTAGTGGCTAGTTAGATAGTTGGTGCCCGAGTCCGATCCAAGTCTGTTGAGTCAGAAAACTATGATTCTGACTCTTGTTTTTTATTTGGGGTCCTCTCACTAAGTCAAACTAATAAAAAATTAGGTTGGCATCTTCCAACTCTCTCAACCGTTTAAGACTACACTTTAACCATTAAGCATTTTCCTTCCTTCAATGCCATACGATCGAATAAGGTTTCTTTAGGTTGGACTTGCTTTTTCACTGCAAAAGCCATAGAAAACTGAAATTTTGTCCTAATTATTTGAATTAACTGTTTTACTTCGTAGCAAACGTTAGAGATCAAACTATCACCTAATTAAAATTCTAGGACAATAAACTTCGATTCTTAATTTGCGGAACTAAGAACTAGAATCGAATATTTTAATCTCAAGAAAATTAAGAAATTAACACAAGAGATTTTTGTTAACGAGGAAAACCCAACTGGAAAAAACCCCGGGACCTAGTCCAGCCAAACAATCCACTAAAAGTTAACGAGAACTTACAAACTGATTTATCACTCGACAGACACGATTTATAACTCCCTCTACGTTCTGATCAACAACGGTCTTCAGATCTACTGCAGCTTCGAAACCCACGAACCGCCCCTTAGAAGATCTCTACTTTGCAAACGATTCAGAACTCCACTGAATCAACGAAAAACTTGAATCTACGAGCCAAACACCACACACTAGAAACTTACTAGCTAAACACAAAGATTTGTGTAGAAAAGATGATGGAAGAATTTGTGTAACTCTCAACACAAGGTCAATCTAATCAATAGATCATAGTTCAGCTCTCCAACTGATTAGAAATTAACTCAAGAACTTGGAAATCCTAATTTTCGATTTGAACCTCTCCAAGCATTGTGTTCTACTTGTTTTGATGTAAAACAACCTTTATATATAAGATTTAGTCATCCTAAACTCCTATGGAATGTTTGAAACACATTCAAAGTCGGTTGAGCAACTTTCAATTCGCAAAAATCATAAAAGAGCAACAATTTTGCAAAACCTAGAAGGTTGATTTCGAAACCCAAAAGATTGGTTTCGAAACCAGCAATGCATAAGCATTCCTGATTTCGAAGTCAGGATTTCTGATTTTGAAATCAAAGTCCTCAGGACAATATTTGAACTTTGATTTCCCGAGAGGTTTGATTTCGAAATCAACAAGGGTGATTTCAAAACCAGCCCTTCAAGCTTGATTTCAAATCAACCAAGGTGATTTCGAAACCATCTAACCTTGATTTCTTTCCAAAACTTCTACCAATCTATGTCCATTAGTCTAAACTAGTCTAACCACCTAAGCTTAAGGTCTCTAGGTCACTTACCATCCTAAGATAACTTCTGGTGGTGAGTTTAGTTGCAAGGTGCCTTCTTCTCCGATTCTTTAAGTCTTCAATGATCAGAATATGGAGATGAACATCCTAACTCTAACTCAAAGACATGGACTTACATTGAGTTTTGAATTGACACGTAAATTAACAAACCTAGGAGGAACTCATGGACCTTACAATCTCCCCCTTTGTCAATTTCGTTACAAAACTCTATACATAAGAAAATAACAAAATAAACCTTTCCATTACAATTCATATCCCCTTATATAGACTCAATGGCTTAAAAGACATAAAACCCCAAAAGATAAAGACTTAACATACTTGGGGCTATCTTCAACATGTTTCTTACACATGCTCACAAAATCCATCAAGGTACTACCGAATATAACATTAAACAAAATACCTCAACTAGAACACAATAACACGCAAACACTCTCCCTTGAAAAGTGTTGTAATAATCTCTCCCCCTATGTGATTTCTCCCCCTAGCACATAACTCTCCCCTTGCAAAACTAAATCACACTGCTCTCCCCCTTTTTGTCACAAATAGATAAAGGGTAGAAAATAACAAAAGAAATAAGGAGAAAATAGAAAGATAATGCATGGAAGCACAAATACAAGCCAACCAACTATAAGAATGAACATCCAACTAATCATAACATATCATAGCAAAAGAGATCAAGTAGATAGTTGAATAATCAATAAATAAACATGTCAGAAGGCAAATATAAACTATATTACACACGTTAAAATATATCAAAGCTAATAACTTGATGTATCAGAGCTCAGATAAAAAATAAAAATAAAGTGTGAGACTATCCTGGTT
This sequence comes from Macleaya cordata, assembly GCA_002174775.1. Taxonomy (NCBI): domain Eukaryota; kingdom Viridiplantae; phylum Streptophyta; class Magnoliopsida; order Ranunculales; family Papaveraceae; genus Macleaya; species Macleaya cordata. The sequence continues at coordinate 42,449 of MVGT01001314.1, read as the reverse complement.
TTGAAAAACTAAAGGATAAAATGCATATTTTTGGAATTTTCAACTAATAACCTTGTAACACCCTAGATTTTTAATAGTTTGGGTTAGACCTGGAAGTGGGCTTTAAGCCCATGGGCTTAAAACAGCCCAAAAGATAGTTTGGACATAAGTCCAAAAATGTCTAGTTAGATAGTGGGGTGGAAACATAGAAACCTTGCCCTAGGACCCATGCATGCATAAAATGAAATGAAAATGAGAATTTTTAGAGTTCTAAGTTAAAAAAGAACTTAAAATATATAAAATAATAAATAATTTATGTAGGGCGTCTAAGGTGGACCCCACACTACATACAAAAAAATGTGGGCAGCTAGTGTGCGCCACTTTGGGAGTGTGTTTTGGTTTTTGAAAATTCTTTTTAAACAAAACTCTATCTTTTAAGTGTTTTAAAAATCATAAACACCTAATTATTTCTAGATAAATACTACATTATCCTTTTAACTAGATAATTATCCTCAAACTTGGAAAACAAGTATTAAATCACAATCATTAGTTCATGTTTATCTAAATCCTAGTTAATCCTAACCATCCAAAAAGTTTTCCCAGTTCTTAAAATTTTTTTGTTTTGAATTATCTACTAAAACCTAAATTCTATCCCTATTTTATCTCTAATTTGTAGTAGATAATTACAACCATTGGATTAATTAGATATTTGATCTCAACCATCCAAATTAGATATATTTTTGAAACCAAAAATTAGCCCCCCTTATGTAGAAATCATTTTCTACATAAAGCTAGCTAGCACATTATCTTATTTTTCTTAATTATTTTTCGATAAATCCAAGGGAGAGTTTCAAGTTTTTCAAAATGTGTTTGGATAAGGAGAGGGGGAAGCGCGAACCCTATAAATACCCTTCCCCTCTCCCTAGATCGATACACACACACACACACACACACTCTCTCTCATTATCTTTTTTTTCTCTTTCAAGTTCGAGAAGAGGAAAACCCAAAAATCCTTCAAAATCTTCTTTTATCTTCTTCTTCTTTTTTCTTTTTTTTTTCTATTATTTTTTCTTAAAAAATTATGGAGGAAGAAATCAAAACTCGAAGTTCTAGAAGACCATCGGAGAAGAACGTTCAAAAGCCTCGAGGATTTAAGCGAAAAAGGTAGGGAGAACCACTATCCTAAAACTTATTTTTTCCAAAATTCCCTTCAATTATTTTCAAACATATATTTTCAAAAGTGTTTTCTCAAAATCAATATGTTTTCAAAAATTGATTTTCCATACAAAAGCTGCATAGTTTTCATAAGGTTTTCTTGCATAAAATAGCATAATTTTAGGTGTGTGATCATGAATGATTAATTTAAAAGCTACTATAAAGTTAAAGTGGAAGAGGAGAGGTTTAAAAGAAACTTTGGTCAAGTGTGATGTGTGTTAGTGATTGTCTTAGTGACGTGACTCTGCATTAGAGTTGAATCATGATATAAAATATATCTAATCGTCAGTTTGTCCCAAAAAGGGACATGTCTTTATCTTAATTGACATATTTATGCCCTAGTGGCATCTCCGCAAGAGAGGTTTATCCAGATCCATCTAAAAGTGACGGGGTTGGCGACTGTAATAGCCATTGGTAGGCTGCCGCAATTACCCCGACGAATAAGTGGAAACATATATAAAAATATATAAAAGGAAGGTGTCGGTATACATATTCTATACTCAATCTTAATATTGAAACTATGTTTGAAAATCACACTGTTTTTGCAAAAGTTCTGCATAAAGATGTTTGATTTAAAAATTAAAAGTTTTTTTTCGTTTTTGAAAAGAATTTGGCCAAAAGCTATAACTAGCACCAGTTTTCAAAAAGGTAAGTTTTCTCAAACTAAAGATCTTCTGTTTCGGCATGCATACATGAAATTAGTGGGCAAAAGTTTGTTTGAATTGTTTGATTGATTGAAAATCTATGGTGTCAGTTATTTAACCTATGTTTTGGTTGTACCTACTGAGCTTTGCTAATTAACCCTACGTTTTTCCCCCACAGATCTCGGAGAGAACCAGGAAGCTTAGCCGTCAAAGATTGGAGTAGAGTTCATTGAATAAGAAGAAAAGTATGTTTTATATTCTCTTAGCAAACAATAAGTGATGTTATCATCACGTGGGTATTAGGATTAAGTACTCTTTATTTCTTTTTGTTTCAAAATAATGGTTCAGTTTCTTTCTCTTTCATTATCATTGTTTCAAGAACAAAGTTTTTTAGTACTTCTATTTTGAATAAAGTATTTTGAGGTAGTTCTTTTAAATATCTTTTGTTTGGTTATCCATTTTTATGAGTTTCATTCTGACCCAAGATCTACTTACTCTTTCTTTAATACTACCTATTGATTTAGCCAAAAAGCTGTCAAAATACACAAGCTGAAGTTTGTGTACATTTCTGAACCGAATGACCTGGTATTGGGCTCTGGCCAAAGATGAAAGTTGGAGTCTCTGAGTCTAGTTTACAAAGAATTAGATGGTTCTTTAATCCGATTTCAAACGAACCAGATACACCCTTTTCTTTAAACTGTTGCAAATTAGTCTTGTAAACCCATTGTTTTCAAAAGTGTATTTGCACTCTTGAAACTCTATACTTCCTAAACTCTTTTCAAACTGATTTTCTTATCTTTCAGATCTTAAATATTTCATAAGAGAGTTGTTTTCGTTTTCGCACTTATCTACCTTAGTGACACCTCGAGACCTGGGTCATGGAATCGACTCGAAAAATGGGATGGACCATTGGAATCCAGGGTCGGGGCATTACAAACCTAATGCAAATAATGAGTATGCATGCTCAAACATCTATAATGATAAGAATCGTGCAAGCTCCCCCTTAGGATGCCCTTAGGCGTATGAATCCCTTAGGATGTTTATCGGTGTTTGTGCTATTGACTAGTGTGTTATCGTATCACTTCTTTCCTTTTAAAACTATTGAATATCATGGTAAGGAATGTAGAGTGAGTGTATGTTAGTTCGCATTCTAGTTTTTTGTTTGGATTCTAGCATGTAGATGCATATATGGAGTTTATTTATTTATTGCATGAGCTTCATGACATTCTCTTTCTTATGCTTTTCATACTTTGTCTAAGTTGAATCTATTCTTTTGTGACGTGTGTGAAAATTCTTATGATCCCATTCTTGTTGTCTTGACTATCTTGAGAATAATGATTGATCATTTAATTATATAAGATTGCAGTCTAAGTAAATTTCTTGACTTTATTCTTAAATAACCTGTGACATCTTATACAGCTTCTCATATAAATCCATTGACTAATCCAGTACTATTTGCACATAGCGAGTCTTTGAATTTCTGTGATCTTAATCTAGTTGGTTTAAATTCTGATGTGTTTTTGATCTAATGATCTGATTTTGAACTAAACTAGTGTGGATGAATAAACTTGCAAAATAGGTTTTAGAAGATAATCAAGTGCATAAAATTGCAAATACATCGCAATGTGTGTTCTTCATTCAAATTGTTTGAACTCGACGTACAAAACACCTAAAAGAGTAAGTACCCGCAAAAAGATTGAGAATTTGGTGTTTGGGACATCATAAAAGAGTGAGTACCAGCAAAAAGATTGGGAACTCGATGTCCTTATATGATTCATCATTTTGACCTTGTGATGAGCCAAATAGTATTTAGAGTCTACTTGCCTAGATTTGTCTCCTCAGAAAAGAGATGACTATAGGAACCAAGAAGAAAACTCTAGATGTTATTAGTGATTCATGATCTTCATGCAATTGAGTTCTCTATATTCAAAAGACACAACCATTCCAGACTCAATCATGATAGTAAATCTTAGGAGAATAAATAATTGTAAGTTTTGTGAATCCACTTCTAGGTAAAGTTCAGATTAGTAAAATTGGTGATAAGCATGTTATGTCTAATCATCTATATATAATTTTATTGCATTATACACTGGCTTCACTATCACACACACACATAAATTTTCGTAGATGAAGTGAAGAACCTAGTACAAGGATTTCCCATGGCTATATTTGAATAAATTCTAGACATTTTCATGGACTTGATTTTATATTTCTGAATGCCTCTTGAATTGATTTTTTGATAGCTTTGACAACTTGATTAGATCATTTGAACATTTATTCACTAGTTTCATATTGAAAATTTTTAAAGTAGATATGTGTCATGGTCATTGATTTACAAAGTTATATGTTTTAAAGAGTGATCTGTTTGAGGTGGAGTTTGTTTCGCATTGTATTTCATTAATATTGTTAGAGCATGCATTCATTCTCTTTGAAAAAAAAAAAGAAAAAAGAAAAAAAAAATTGACCTTTTGATTTCGAAACCGGGCCAGCTGATTTCGAAACCGGGCCCGAGCCTCTAGATTTCGAAACCAACGGGGTTGATTTCGAAACCGCCGCTAAGATTTCGTATTTTAAATCTATTTTGGGCATTTCAAAGTTCTTTTTATATATTGGATTTCGAAAACTTTTCACTCCATATTTTATTTTGAGTGGTTTCGAAAGGAGCAAGGAGTTTCTAGGGTTTTCTTTCGCATTTGATCTCTCCGAGGGTTTCCTTCTTCGATCTAGAGTAAGTTTCTTCTATCTTATCCTTTTCCTTTTTGCTTTTACTTGTGTAGAAACCCTAGGGTTCATTTGTGCTCTTTTATATTCCAACCATTGTTAGTTCATTTTCTTCTTTTAGTTTCTAATGGTTCATTCTCGCACTCGTGGTTCTCAATGGGACAATCCTCAATTATATACTTGTCCAGAGACCAATGAGAAGTTTTTCTCCTCTCATTGTTGTAAGAACTACAATATTGAATTTGTCCTACTGTTATTTGAATTAACCGTTTTACTTCTTAGCAAAGGTTAGGGATCAAACTGTCACCTAATTAAAATTTCTAGGAAAATAAACGAAGTCACTTAATAGAAAATCTCTACGAAGAATATTGACTTACTCGATTCTTAATTTACGGAATTCTGAACTAGAATCAAATATTTCAATCTCTAGAAAATTAAGAAATTAACACAAGAGATTTTTGTTAACGAGAAAAACCCAACTGGGAAAAAACCCCGGGACCTAGTCCAGCCAAACAATCCACTAAGAGTTAACGAGAACTTACAAACCGATTTACCACTCGACAGACACGATTTACGACTCCCTTTATATTCTGATCAGCAATGGTCTTCAGATCTACCACGGCTTCGAAACTCACGAACTGTGTAATGCCCCGCCTTCATATTTTAAGTCTGCAGCCCTTACTCAATGAAACTGGGCATTCCCGTGGAACCATTAACAACTTGTAGCTCTAAGGTGTACGCACTACACCAAGCTAAGCAAGAAGCTTGCACTCATATTCAAAACAAAAGTAAAATAAAGCTGAATCAAACTTTATTAACTTAAAGATAAATTTTCATTTGAACAAATGAATACATAAATATTCTCAAAGAATAACGGACTAAACAATGACCAACCCAAATTGAACTTAAGCAAAAGTAAGGTCATATATCTTCACAGAACTTTACGAAATCCCTGAAGATTTATTCCTGCCTAACGTTTTCCACCTCTACCGTGTATTTGCCTGATGCCTTGGACCTGTAAAAATAATGGTGCTAGGTCAAAACCTAGCCAATAAGTTCATTAGTTCCCTTGGCTTAGATTCATGTAACCATGAGTTTCACCATAGAGCATTAACATTATTGCATAGAATAATACCTCAACTAGAGCACAATAACACGCAAAGTGTTGTAATAATCTCTCTTCCTATGTGATTTATCCCCTTAACATATAGTTCTCTCCTTGCAAAACTAATATCACACTACTTTAGAGGAAGATCGGAGAATTTTCCGTTTTGTTGTGATGATTAATGTGAACTTGAAAAATCTAGGGCCTCATCCTCTCGAAGAAGGAAAAAGACCCGAATTCGTCCATGAATGAGTAGTAACGAATGACGACTAAAGAGTCCTGTGAAATTTGAGTCGCCACCTAATTAGAGGGAATCAAGACCCATTTTGTTTGGAAAACCGCTTTTATTTTATCGAAAACTCCATGGAGATCTTTCGGTTAATAGTCGACAATAAAGAGATTCCTGGGTAAGGGAATCTAGGTACGGGTCAGGAAGGTATTAGGCACCTGACAACCGCCAGATCATGAGATCGGCCTCTACTTCACGTCTAAGGGCATTCTTTGGGAATTCAAGATCAAGCTAAGTTACTCTACAATGGGTAGTCAATAAAAGTAATATATGGTGCCCCCTAAATCTACGTGACATGCGTATAAGGTTCTGGGGCGAAAATAAAATGGGTACGCATCTCCGTGCTCTGGAGGTGCGTCAAAGCACAGTGACACGTGCGAAGATATCACACATACACAAAGAGGTGATATGTGCGCCCGCACATATATCTAAGTATACAATATATGACATGTGTATAACTACGCTCGTGCACAAATAAACAAGTGATACGTGCCAAACTGGCACATACACTAAACAACCCCGGCGTACGGAACAAGTACGCGACAAATGGATGACGTTCAAAGCAGGCATGCTACAAAAGATCATACGTGCAAAACAGGCACTTGGCGAATGATGACGTGCAAAACAGGCACGTGACAAAGGAACGTGCAAAATAGGCACGTGACAAAGGATCGTACATGTGAAACAGGCACGAGATGGAGGGTGACGACGTGCAAAATAGGCACGTGACAGAAGGTGACATGCAAAATAGGCACATGACTAAAGAAGGGCATGCATGCGAAACTGGCACGTGATGGAAGGTGGATATGCAAAATAGGCACGTATCCCGAGATAAGAAGTTCGTACGAAACTGTCACGTGACAGAAGACCGTACGTGCAAAATAGGTACGTGACGATGGACGACATGCAAAACAGGCACGTGGCAGAAGATCGTACGTGCAAAACAGGCACGTGACGATGGATAACGTGCAAAACAGGCATGTGACGATGGATAAGGTGCAAAACAGGCACGTCATGACGATAGATAACATGCAAAATAGGCACGTGACTCGAGAATGATGTGCAAAACGGGCACGTGACAAAAAGAGGAGGTATGTGCTGTATCGGCACGTGAAAGAAAAGTGACGTGCAAAACAGGCACATGGCTAAGGATGGACGTGCGAAATAGGCAAGTGTCAACATTAGAGGTGTACATGCAAGCATGCAGGTATTCTGGGAATTTGTACGTACGAAACAGGTACGTGTCTGAAGAGTAACGTGTTAAATAGGCACGAGACTAGGGATAAACACATTCTCTTTTTATTTTTGAAAAGTCCTTTCTCTTTCATTTTGAAAAAGCACATTTCACGTATGGACGTCACACATGACGAAGACGATGACTTGCACACGTCCGATGTACGTATGCAGAGATGTATGAGAGTGTCTCTAAAAGTCGATTAAAAATAGTCTAAGAACCCTAGTCTTTGCTTAGGAATTCTAAGATCCTAAATGCATGACCTAGACTGATGAGATGATTTTTTTTGAAAACATTATTTTTTATTTTATTTTTAGAAAGAGGTTTTGACCCAAATTGGGATCAGATCAGGAACTTCACTTATCTAAGTGAATTCCAAGACCGACCTTGAAAAATAATAAACAACCCTAGGACTAATGCAATATATTTCTAAGCAAGCAATCTTAGACTAAGCACACACTTAAGTCTATTTTAGGGGTTTTTATGGTTTGCACTGATTGGGCCTCGAAAGCTCAATGGAGAGACTTGGGTGAAAGAATCCGCAAGCGGGGTCCAAGTCCCAAATGTTTTATTCAAAAGCTTATCTGCATTTATTTCTCTTGCCTAAATGGGATTAAGTCGCAAATTAAGCTAAAATAAGATAGGATCAAAAGAGTTCATGAATTAAAGCATATGCACATATTTCATGGATTTCTAACATGGCATGTATGGCAAACACATCAAACAATCATGTGACACAGTCATATCATCGCATAATCATGTCATCACGCCAAAACCGTAAAGAGTACCAAATGGATTGAACTTGACATTCTGGCACTAAACAAAGTAAGCTAAACATGTTTGGATTGTGTCAACCCAATGGGCTTTTCCACGATCCAAACCGTTCACATTAAAGATCATGCCACTTCTAACATACTCAACTTAAAGATCAAGGCATTCTTAGTTCATACATCATGAAATCATGCATATTTTACTTTCTTTCTTTGAAACACACAAGCATGAAAATCATCATCATCTTATAAGGAATTCATCTTAATGACCATCAACATGCATTTTAAACATTGATTATAGCAAAACATGCATGGCTACAAAGATAGCTCAAACCACCATATGAGATGACAATATTATCACACAATTTATTCTCGAACCACCATATGAGAAGATAATGCTATCATATAATTTATAGCTACTGACATGATTCAATCACCAAGCATTTCCAAAAACATGGTTTCTAATAATATCAACACAAGTAAACCCATACTTTACTCTCGGGTCTTACACCATCATATATCCACAAAAGCCTTTTCATAAATATAAGCATTCTTTTATGCATGCAAAAGCTACAGAGAGATTGACATGCTTTTTCATCCAAAATGATCCTTATATATATAGAGTAGGAAAACCAAACTATTTCATACTTTTCACCTCCTAATTTCATTATATACAAAAATGGAAAACAAGAATGTAACATACTAATTCATGATTTCATTATACACAAAGATAGAAAACAAGATTATAGCATACTAGCTCATGATTTCATTATATACAAAAATGGAAAACAAGATTATAATATACTTTTTCATTTCATGCCAGAATTGGAAATCAACACTTCCACTCACTTTTAGCTCTAAACTTTATCTCTCATCAAAAGTGAAGAACAAGATATTCACATACCTAACAGAGAATGGATGCAAATTCTATAATAACACATACTCAAAAAAGCATGGATACAAATTCTATTTCATACCAAAAATAGCAACCAAAATTATTACATTTAGATTTTTAACATGGATCCTTTTTACAAAAGAGAAGATTAACAGAGAAAGAAAAGCTTACTAACCTGAAATTGCAATTGATCTAACTATGCAAATATAAGAGAGAAATCCATAGTTTGCTCCATATAATTAGCTTTAGATAAGAAGAATGAGTGAGATATTACTAGAATTTCTAAGTTCTAAAAGAAGAAGATGAGGTCACTCCCTTGAACTCATCCCACCATGATGACGCAGGAAAGAAGATGCATTAATGGCAAGAAGGATCCACTCTCTCTCTCCTCACCTAATCTTCTCTATTACCTCACTAATCTTTTCCTCTCTACTCTCTGATGTTCCCTTCATAGAGGAGAAAAGGTCACCAATGGAACCCTAATTTACTCGGAAGAAAGAAAAGAAGATAACTGGAGGCAGAAGAAACCAAAAAAAGCCAGAAAAAACCAGAGAGAGTCCAAAAAACTAGAGAACTTTCCTTTTCAGGTAACTTTCCTTTTAAAGGAAAAAACTAGGGTTTCCTCTCTAGTTAACCGCTAGACCGTCCACACTTGGACGGTCGAGATGAAGGGGAAGAAAAATATCTTCTCTTAGTGGCCACGTGTCGTGCAAGGAATGAGTGGTCTAGGTTCACATGGATCGAGTGAGTTTTGTGAGAGAGAAGAAAAACAAAAAGGGGAATATCCTCTCTCCACAAAATGAGTATATTCCAAAAAAATCATCAAGATGGGGACATGTATCTCTCTTTGCTTTCAAAACTCTTGAGACGGGAGAGAAAGTATGTTCCTATATAGGGAAATCGACCTTTCAAGGGCCGATCCTAATTATATAGTTACACATATCACTTATTTATTCAAAAACAAAATTCTTTTTCAAACTCTACCAAAAATAGAAATTATTTTCTTTCTTCTTGAAACAAATGGGACATGTGTCACCACATAAGGGATATCGGCCTTCTAAGGGCTGATCCTACTAATGTGGTGACATGTGTCACCTAAGTCACATGAAGTATGTTTTTTTTGTTAACACAAAACATATTTTTTTTTCACAAAACACATTTTTTAACCCAAAACACACATTTTTTTGTCTGATAATCTTTTTTCTTTTTCTTTAAAACAAAAAAAGGGGACACATGTCACCACATTAGTGAGATCGGCCTTTCAAGGGCTGATCCCTATAATGTGGTGACAAGTGTCACCCAAAAACATACTCTGTCGACTTCTTTTCTTCCTCTTCTTCTTTTTTCCTTTTTTTAAATAAATAAGGCAAACATGTGAACTTTTTCTTTTTTAAAACAACTTTGTCTTCTAAAACAACTTTTTTCAAAACAACTTTTCCTTTTTAAAAACAACTTTTTCAAAATAAGTTTTTCATTATTTAGGGTATGTGACATATGTCACCTTTAGATGGGGATCGGCCCTCTAAGGGCCGATTTCAACACTTTGGTGACACGTTTCACCAACCCTTTTCCAAACTCCCTTGTTTTTTAGTTTTTTACAAAAAGGTCCCTCTTGGAAATTTCTACAAAGTCCGAAATGATATTTTCCTATACCAGAAGGGATTCCACAAGCCAAAGGTGATTCTGGGCTCATGCCTTTACAAAATTGGTTCCAGTTCTAATTATTTCACAAAATTGGTTCCGTATCTAGGTATCTGCAAAATTGGCTCCGGTTCTAAGTGCTTAAGAGCACGATCCAGTTAATCGGGTCAGAAATTGGTTTGAATTCCCTGATGCCCAATTGATGTGGATCTGAAGCCTTTCACGATTACCGGTTGGGCGGTACCGAAAGCGGGTGAGAAAATTGGGTGTCTACGGATGCCCTTCTTTGCCAGAGGCTGTATGCAACTGATTGGCAAAGCTGAGGACATCCAATTTTTGCATGGCGGTGTTTGGGAGGTTTCTTACACAATTCACTCAGAAATACTCGGTGTGGATTCTTCGATCGACGAAATGTTGGTGGTTTATCAATCGAGTTGATGCCCACTGTTGACATAGTCGAGACTGGGGCGGGATGTGGCTCTCTGTCGACTTCAATCGAGACTGGAGCGTATAAAAACCCTCTGTCAGCAACTGCTGAGGCTGGAGTTGATCGGTGACAACCGATTCGAGGGTGAATTACCTCAACTGAGGGCAGGGGCAGGTGTGCCCTTGGCAAATTTTATCTCTTTTATGAAATGTTAGAATTCTTATCTTGGAGCATATTATGTTTCCTCGCTTACGACCTTGCTCTTGGATACTTGCAATGGTCAGGTCAGTTTACAATACTTAGGCTCTTCCCTCCTTTACAAAACAAACTTTCATTTGGTTTATCTCGCAAGACCTTAAGTTTCTATGCAGGCAAAGTTGCACTTCTTCACTTGATTGCTTTTTGAAGCATTGGGGTCCCACATGAGATTTTTTGTAGAAGACATGAGTGAAGGGATCATGCTAGCTTTATTATTTCCAGGGGGTGGCTGGGTTCAAAGGTAGTTGGGCTTTTTAATTTAGTTTGGTGGGATGTAAATGAGGTTGGGGGGTTAGTGAGATGTGCTTATTGGCCCCATGCTTGCTTCTTCGATAGGTGTGAACTATTAATTAAAGGAGTTCCCTCCTTGGTCTACCACCCCACCTGATTCCCTTGGGAATGGCAACCACTTCAAAGTTCCAAACTTCCAATCATTAGTTACTTTTCATATCACACTTCCTAAAGTTCTTCTCTTTTATTTTTCTAACTGTTTCTTCTTCCCAGGTCCTTGGATTTCTCTATCAAGTCCCTTTCTTTGGACTTTTTTTTTTCCTTTCTCCATCAGATCCTAACATTCCCTTTATCATTCACAGTTCCCCATGGCTCTTGGTGCCTAGATTAGGGACATGGGCCCTCTTGAGCAAGCCTTTATCACTGTTCACAATTTTGGGCACGTGGTTGACCTGTCCCGTGTCAACCTTGATATGAATCTTATTTGAGCTGCCGTGTCTTGTTGGAACAGGGATTTGAAACTCTTTCATTTCGGGTACTGTGATCTTTGCCTGACAATTGAGGAGTTTTCCACATTGTTAGGTGTTTCCTCTGAGGGCCCTATGTTTGCTCCCCATTGGGTGGAGTAAGTCGGCAAGAGGTGAGCTGGATCCTCGGGACTCGTTATCTTTTCGCCCTTGACTAGTTCTATGTGCGCAGGGGCTTGCACATAGAAAACTTGGCCAGATTTTTCATGAATTCTGAGGAACCGGAGTTCCGTTGTCGTGCCTTTGCCATCTGTCTCTTGGGGCAGTACCTTTTTAATATTGACGGGCATCGCTGCTCTCCCATGGTGGTCACGGTCATAGAACAATCTCACGCTTTTCGTTGTACCTACATCCCAACCATATTAGGAGAGCTTTTCGACAGCCTGGACACTTATGGAGAAACCCGCCAAATTCATGGGAGCCTTCAGATGCTTCATGTACTTGTTGTTTGTACATATTTTGTCCTCTTATATTCATTAATGAGATTATTTATTTTTATTTTTTTAAAGGGAGGGGGCCAGGCAGATCTTCCTGTGCCTTCAGGTCCATGAGATTGAGAGGAATAAACTCTGAGAAAATGAGGTTCAAAACTTTGTGAGGCGAGTAAAAATAAAACATCCAACATTCATGCCAATGCTTTAACCAAAAGTAAATCAACCAATGAATTGGAGTGACTGGGTTCATGATCATCTTTCTTATCTGAGAACCCCTTGAAACTTGAACATCTCTGAGGCTTCCACTTTTTTGCAGGGTGTCCCAGTTTCATGGCTAGCGATGAAGAGGCCGAGACCCCTCCAATCGAGGGCTGGCTTTTTGATCTACCAGACTCCGGTCTGGTGTCTCCGAGCGCGACCATGGGAGTTCTTAGGAATATTGAGAGCCATCAGATGAGTTGCAACTTATGGGTATTGAAGGTAGCTTGTTTCCCTTTTCTGTTTAGCCCTGCTCTTGTGAAATAACTCTAATTGTTTACCTCCTTTCTTAGATTTATGCCCAGAAGGAGTTCAAACCCAAAAGAAGCGTAACCAAGCTGAGACAGTGGTGGGAGGGAATAAAGAAGATCCCTCGAACCTTAGGTTATGTGAGGGCTGCCAGGTTGGCCCCTTGTCTTGACTGCCTGCCCAGATATAATGATCTCTAGGTCTTGTTGGCATTAGCTAAGAGATGGTGGGATTGTACTAATATTTTTCATCTCCCGGAGTTGGAGATGGGCTTCACTCCCCTTGACTTCTTCGCCATCACTGGTATACCCATCGGTTCCGGTGATCCCATCCCTTGAAAATCTGATTACACCGAGCAAGAGGTCCTGGGATTATTAAGCGAGCGTACGACGACCGAGCTCTTTAAGAAGGGGTATCTACTAGACCTGTCCTTGCTAGAGTCACTATTTGGATCGGCGACGCCAGACGGGACTGACAAAGTCATTAAGTGCATCACCTAGGCCTTTATCTTCTATGCTCTCGGTTCGCTATTCTTCTGCTCTCCCAACGATCATTTCCAGCTCAGTTACTATGCTGGCCTATCCTCGCTGGAGGATATTGGGGGGTATGACTGGGGGGCGGCATCATGGCCTATTCCATCATCCGGTTCCGTCAGGTTGCTCGAGATGGCATCACATCGATATGCGGCTTCTGGCAGATCTAGATTGTGAGTATCTCTGGACATCCTGTCACTTTTCTCCGCTGTCCTTTTTTTGTTCCCCTATGGTTGAGTCATTTTACTTTTTTGATGGCAGGTTTGATATTATGAGCACTTCAGTATAGGGCACCCCATCTTATGGTCCTCAGAGTAGGATGATACACTTCCTCAGATGGCCCGATTGGTGGGAAATTGTGTACGCACCTCGCAAGAAGGCACTATCATGCACAATCATCCAGATCTGATGGGCCTTAGAGTGTGCCAGGCCGACCAGTGTAAGTCCCTTACTGTTTGTTTCTTTTTCCGGTTATTCAGGTTTCTTTCTTACTACCTTTTTTCTCTCAAATGCAGGTTGAGGTGAACCCTTGGGGATCCCTAATTGCAAGCAACAACCCTTATGTGTGCGACGCCCTCCGAGTCTCAAAGGGGCGGTTCCTTCTGAAGGGACCTAACTATTATGCGCGGTATTTGGGAGATCAATGTGCTCGCCAGTTGGGCCTTCCTGATCAGATTCCTCGCTTTCCCCCTCCAGAGAACACTTTCTACGCGAGGATGATCCAAGTATCCATGGACGGTATCTCCCCTGAACATCTCGAATCCATTGAGGAATTGTTAGTGTAGACGGATGATTTCCTGAGGTATTGGGCTCAAGCGTCTTTGGGGCACTTACTTCCTCCTGGCTATGATTGTGCCAACATGTGCGTTACCGGTCCTCGATAACTTTAGTGTCTTCTGGTGAGTGTCTTTTCTTCTTGGCTTAACTCTCCCTTTTCTGCTCTTCTATATTAAGGAGGTTTGCTTTATGTGCAGTATGCACAACCGGTCTGGGCTCCTCGAGTCACCCGGAACACTGGTCGGGAGAACTTCAACAATGACCGCTTATCTCTAGGGCTGCTCCCTCTAAGCCGCATTTCCATAGCTATTCTGGGGCGTAATTCTCCCTTTGTTATCGACTTTCATCTACGGGATGAAGGGGTGTTTGGGCTTCCCCTTAGGGGACTTTCTTCTGGTAGGTTGCCTGCTCTTTTGTGTTAGTTACTTTAATGTTGCTCTTCTTTTATCCTTCATCTAATCATCTCTATTCTCATCATGCAGGGAGCCCACCTCTACTATGCTCACATCCTCCAGCTCTTGGATGTGTATGACTCGACTTTGAGGGATATAATCGTTGAGTCTGCGGGCTTTGTTAGGGAGGCTTCACGGTTGCGAGCAGAGAATGAATTCCTTCAAGGGGCAGCCCGACAAGAAGCCGTCGGCTACCAAAGCAAGGTTTCTCAGCTGGAGGCCGGGAATAAGCACCTCTAAGAGGCCACTCATCAAGAAATTGCAGGCTTCCAGAGTGAGGTTACAAGACTAGAGGCCAAAAACCAACGCCTGCGTGAGATGGTTGCTCGCCTAGATTTTGAGGCTTCCGCTCGTCCTGCTGCGCTTACTCCACCTGCTCAGCCAGATGCTGTCATAGAGTTTGTTGGGGAACCTATTCCTAATACCATCGTGGTTCCCATCCCAGGCGAGAGTGCAATCGTAGTTCTCCGTATCCCAGAAGGTGGCCGCGACGTTCCCGATTACCCCCTTCCTCCTGAGTTTCCTGAGGTAAGTTAGGCCCACTCTTGCACTTTTGGTTTTCTTTCTCTTCACTGCTCATTTCCTGATGGTGTGACTCTTCTTCTATGCAGGTTGCTCGCACATATTGTAAGGGGTTGCTGAGGATCATTGGTAGGCTGAGAGGAGCTGTATGTGGTGCTACTATAGCGGCCCCGGTGAATTGCAAATAGCGTGAGGCAGCCGAAGCCAGTCGGGATAGGCTACGGAACCAGATCCTTATGGGCCGAGCGAAGAGGGCTAAGGCTCATGGGGCACCTAGAGAGTGACTTTCACCCCCCTCATTCTTTATATTTTGTAAATATATAGCTGAAGGCCCAGCGCCTAACCTTTTCACTTGTTACTCACTTTTTATTATTATGTATTTTGTAAAGAAAACAAAGTCTGTTCATTTTGATATGATATTATTCGTTATCTTTTGCGGATTTTGCCTCAGCTACCTAACTAACGCCATGCAAAACATGACCTTAGTATCCTATGGTTTTGTCCTCATAGGCTTCCCACGGGATAAGAGCTTTGGAAAACAAAACTTTTTTTTTTGAAATTTTTTCAAAGGCAAAGAAAACATAGAACGAAACCGGGTTTTTATTTCGAGCACAGTGATGATAAGTAGTCTGAATAGCCATCCGCCTGTGTGTAGGACACTGTAATTCTTCGGATGACATGACCTGTTTCACCTTCTCCCTTTCAAACCTTCCTCGTTCAGCTCGGATGGAGGCTGCCCCTCTAAAATATTGAGGTCGACTTTGATTTTGATACCCGTAGATGATGATATTGACCATGTTCGGACCGAAGTAGTCTGGTTCTTTCTCTGAATGCCCACTTTCAATATTCTTGTATTGCTTGGGTCGTCACACTTGAAGCATATAAACACTGACCAAATTTTCTCAAGTCTTGATTCTTTTCACTACGCTCTTCTATTCTTGACTTTTTCCATCTTCTTCATTTTGGAAGAGTCGCTGCCTTCCTCCTCTGCCATGAATGCCTATTGCTCACAGGGCTCAGAGGGGCCTTTTAGGATGTAGCATGGCTTAGGACGAGCTAGGAAAGAAAAGGAAAAAGGCTCAAACTCTAATGCCTATTATATTATTATTTATTATTTTATTCTGGTTATTCTCTCTATATTATTCTTCTTTTTGCATATGCCCCTTGCCGAGGCTTTGCAGGATGTGCGCTGCCTTATTTTTTTGCTTTTATTCTTTCTTTTTATTCTTACTTCACTTTATTCGACCACGTCATTTTATTCTTAGCCGTGTCCTTGGCTTGAGTTTGCTTTATTTACGCGGGTGAGCACAACACCCCTTCTTTTCTGCGATTTAGAGAGAATTTATTTCAGGGTACAAAGGTAGTCTAAAGCTTATTTTCTAGTAGTAGCAATGGTTACTTATTGGATTCTTTTCTTTAGATTTAATGAATCGACCAAGGATTGCCCTCATTTTGGAACCTCTGTCGTCTTTATTTGTCCCTGACTTAGGAGTCAAACAGCTCCCTTATGCCTAGTATCTCTTAAATTGGTCCACGTTTGTAGGCCTCTGGTGTTCGACCCCATCGAGATCTGTGAGTTGTACTGCCATCCCAGGGAGGATCTTTTTGATGAAGAAAAGTCCTTCCCAGTTTGGCTTGAATTTGCCCCTAGAGTCGATATGTAGCACCGGTCTGATTTCCTTGAGCACTAGATCTCCTTCTCTTAGATCTCTAGGTCGTACGCTTTCTTATTGAAACTGCGGGCGATTATTTGTTGATAAGCCTAAGCATGGCGCGCGGCCCTGATCCTCCTTTCATCTATGAGGATTAACTCATCCACTCTTGATTGGATCCAACCGGCATTTGCCTCAGTCCCCTCTTTTAACACTCTCAAGGTTGGAATCTTTACCTCAATCGGAAGTGGACCTCCATATCATACACTAATGAAAATGGCGTTGCACCAGTGGCTGTGCGTATCAAAGTCTGGTATACCCATAATGCATAAGGCAACTTTTCGCTCCAATCTTTGTAGGTTACAGTCATCTTTTTCAGAATTCTCACCAATGTTTTGTTAGCAGCCTCTATTTCCCCATTCGTCTGTGGCTGATGCGGAGAAGAATTATGGTGCTGAACTTTGTATTTATCCAAACAACCTTCGTACCTCAGTACCAATGAAATTAGACCTATTGTCAGAAATTATCTCATGTGGAACCCCATACCTACAGATGATTTGATACTATATAAACCTCGCTGTGGGTCCCGACTTGATGCTCTTGCAGGAGATTACTTCCACTTACTTGGCGAAATAATCAACTGCTACAATAATAAAGGTGTGACCATTAGATGCCGACGGTTTTACCTTGCCGACCACGTCAATTCCCCATGTTGAAAAAGGCCACGGAGATGACATGGTATTCAAGTTGGACAGAGGTATATGCATCAGATCTGCATGCATCTGACATTCTTGACATCTCCTCACGTATTTGATGCTGTCACTTATCATTGTTCGCTAATAGTATCCATACCTGAGGATTTTCTTAGCCAGCATCTGATCGCTCATATGAGGACCACATACCCCGAAGTGAACTTCTTTTAGGATTTTGCTTGCTTCGGCCCTATCCACACATCTCAGGAGCGTCCCGTCGAGAGATTTCTTGAAAAGGTGACCACCACATATGGTAAACTGGGCCGCCCATTCTCTGATAGACCTCCTATCCTTCTTCGTAGCACCTTCAGGGTATTCCTGACTTTCCAGATATCGCCTTATATCCACATACCACGGTTCTTCCTCAATTTCCTCCTCTTGCTCGCACAACTGATAGTAGTAAGCATGCTCGTCCCTCTGGATTACTTCAATAGGGCGAATAGTTGCTCCATCTGAAATTGTTAACTACGAGGCAAGCACTTGCAGTGCATTTGTGCAAAGATTCTTATTCCTATAGATGTGGTGAAACTCGATTTGGTCAAATTTCTCGACCAGCTTAGTGAAGTACTTATAACAAGGGACCAACTTTTCGTTCTTTAATTTCCACTCTCCTTGAATCTGCTTTGTGATTAGGAGTGAATCGCCGTACACTATTACCCTTTGAATCGAGATAGCTAGGGCTACTTTTAGACTGGCTATACAGGCCTCATATTCCGCGATATTGTTAGTGCATTCGAACCCTAGCCTTATCGCGATTGGCGTTCTCACTCCATCTGAAGATTTTAGGACGGCCCCTATCCCTCGGCCGATCTTATTATGTGCTCAATCAAAGTACATCTTCCATGTTATCTCTCCTTCATTCTCTTCTGGCTCAGTGGCTAGGATGTATTTATCTGAAAACTCCATCTCCTCAGTTTCCCCTCCCGTGATGGGATATACTGCTAGGTGATCTGCTATCGCTCTGCCTTTGACTGATTTTTGGGTGACATAGGTGATATCAAATTCTGATAACAACAGCTGCCACCTCGCTGTTCTCCCTGATAGAGCGAGTTTCTCAAATAAGTATTTTATCGAGTCCATCCTAGAGAGCAACTGTATGGGGTGTGGCAATATGTAGTGCCTCAGCCTTTTGTTAGCCCATACTAGAGCGAAGCATATCTTTTCCAGTGGTGTGTATCTCATTTCATACCTAGAAAACGACTTGCTAATATAGTATATGGCCCTTTCCTTCCTATTGTCTTCATATTATTGCCCTAGCACTGCCCCCATTGAAGTGTCAGTCACAGTTATGTAGAGGATTAAGGGTTTTCCTGGGATGGGAGAAACCAGTACGGGAGGAGTCAGTAGGTAATGCTTAATCTTTTCGAATGCTTTCTGGCAATCTTGATTCCATATTTTTGGTGTATTCTTCCTCAACAGCTTGAAGATCGGCTCATAAATCGGAGTCAACTGTGCGATGAACCTACTGATGTATTAGATTCTCCCTAAGAATCCCCTTATCTCCTTTTCGTCTTGAGGTGGGGGCATGTCCCTGATGGCTCTTATCTTTGCCGGATCCACCTCTATTCCCCCTGTGACTGACGATAAATCCTAGCAACTTCTTAGATTTGGCACCGAAGACACATTTATTCGGATTGAGTCTTAACTTAAATTTCCTGAGACGGATGAAACATTTCCTCAAATCCTTGGTATAGTCTTCACTTCTTTCAGATTTCGCGATCATGTCATCCACATATACCTCGATTTCCTTGTGGATCATTTCGTGAAATATGGTGGTCATTGCTTTCTAATAAGTTTCCCTGCATTTTTTAATCCGAATGTGTAAGGTCCATAAGTTCCCTCATGGATTTTGTCAATTTGCGTGTCAAATCAAACTCAATATAGCCAATGAGAGTTNTTCATACTTGTTGTGAGATTGAAATATTCGATTCTTGTTCTTAATTCCGCATATTAAGAATCGAATAAGTCAATATTCTTGTTAGAGATTTTTGTTGTACTCTTATCACCTTAGTAATTTTTAATTAAGTGATAGTGTGATCCTTAACCATAGTCACATTGACATACGGTTAAATTCATTAACCGTAGGGCGAATTTAGACTTTCAGAATGGCATCACCTGATAGCAATAAACCCCCCAGGGAGTAATGAACGATGTTTTGAGCATGTCCTCTTCCGCTATTTTGATCTAGTTTTATCCGGAGAACCCATCCATAAAAGACAACAAACTGTGGTCAGCGGCGTTGTCCACCAGAATATCAATGTGTGGGAGTGGAAAATTATCCTTTGGGTTAGCTTTATTGAGGTTCTTGTAATCGACACACATCCTGACCTTTCTGTCCTTTTTGGGTACCAGGACTATGTTTGCTAGCCAGTCAGTGTAATCAACCTATACCAAGAATTTGGCATGCAACTGCTTTATGATTTCCTCTTTGATCTTCACTACCCACTCGGCCTCATTCTTCGGAGTTTCTGCTTGACCGATTTTGCATTGGGGTAGGTTGGTAGATGGTGGACTACTATATTTGAATCCAGTGCATGTCGTCATAAGACTAGGCAAAGAAATCCCGATACTCCCCTAGTAGCTCGATCATTGTCTTCCTTTCCTCTTTTGTCAAGGTTGTCCCTATCTTGACTATTTGAAGTTGGTCCTCAGAGTTCAAGTTTACCAGTTCGACGTCCTCCTCGACCGACTGTGGCCTACACACATGTTGGTCCAGTAGCTCTTGGATTTCCTCCGAAATCTCATCTGGGAAGGGAATCCCTTCGCCTTCTCCGAACATCTCATCATCCTTATCCTCGATATCAAGACCCAATACCATTTCCTTAAAAACATTTTTATTTATGTACATCAAATCTTTTTGGTTTTTTGGTTTTTCAATTTTTT
Organism: Macleaya cordata; assembly: GCA_002174775.1. Taxonomy (NCBI): domain Eukaryota; kingdom Viridiplantae; phylum Streptophyta; class Magnoliopsida; order Ranunculales; family Papaveraceae; genus Macleaya; species Macleaya cordata. Next base: position 22,001 of record MVGT01001314.1, on the reverse strand, counting down.
TGTTGTCTTTCGATTTTTTTAAATTTTTTTGGATTTTTGGAAATAAAGGAAAATCTAAAGCAAAAGCATCATTTAATGGGGTCCATGAAACTCCCTCCTTAGACGAGGGTACCCCAACCTCCACTTCGCTTAGGTTATTTTTTTTAGGTGCCCTGTGAAGAAGCACCGGTCGACTCACCTGCAAAAGTGTTAGCATCTACAGAAACATTATCTTGCATTGAACAAACAAATAAATAAGGGTGAAAGTTTGGCTCTTTCGAAACTATGTTCACTAGATGCGTACCTGCGCGGCTTTCACTTGCCTGTTCATCTGCTCTTTTGCTCTCGTTAGGGGTCCGAGCATCGCTGGTTTCAGAATCGACCCTTTTGCTCTCAAAGCACGCCCTCATCATTTTTTCCATTTCTGACACTGAATCACCACTGCATTCTTGTTCTGCCATTCTCTCTTCGGACTAACCGCTGGTTATGTCTGACCCACGTAGACTGAAAAAGTTGCCCCGTACTACAGTTTAGACCTTGCTTACCCTATCTGACTGTCAACTGCCCAGTATAAGCAGACTGCCTGACTCTTGAGAATACGTGGGACTGCAACTTCTTGTGGTTATCTGTAGCTACCTGAAATTGCAATGCAAATACCTTTTCATTAGTACCACAATAATCCCTATAGTGAGTTATACCTCGGAATTTGTGCAACATGAATGCAATCCTTTAGGTTGTCCCTGAAGATTATTTCTGTCGCAACTACATGCATGCTGGGTTCGACTTGTCTCTAGACACGGGTAAGCTTAGGTCACCTCGGCAAAATATACCTCGCAGCCCGAAGGGTGGTCGTTAGTATAAGGCGGAGGGTGTGAAGTTTCGGTCGTTATTCCCATATGGCCCTTCCAGCCGGGATGAGACCTACCGCAACCACAGGTTTTCCTTTTCCTGATAATCGGATTAAAGAGAATATCTAGATGCAATGCAGATGAATGGGTGCGTGCAGTGTGTGTGTGTGCAAAGTCCGAGATGTGTTAGATCATAAATTCCCAATCAATGCCCTTCACTACAAAAAACTGGCCTTTAGCAACGGCATTAATCCGTCACAAAAGGCAAAAAACCGTCGCAAATACTTATTCGCGACGGTAAACATTCCGTCTTATAAGCCGCTGTTGGCAACAGTATTAGCGATGGTTTTATTGTGTATTTGTGACGGTCTATCCGTCACAAATGGACGGCCTAAACAAACGAGAAAGTGACTTTTTCTACGGTATTTAACCGTCATTAATACCAAAACACTGTCGCTAAAAATCAATTTATTTACGGCGGCATAAGTCGTCACGGATTTGATTGTTTGTTTTTAACTAGTGGCGACGTCCCATACCGTCGCTAATAGTCTTTTTGGAAAAAAAATTATATTTATGGCCTTCAGAATACCTGCACTAGTAACATAAAACAAACCCACCCAATTCATTTTATTTCTCCATTCAAACACTACAAATGATCAAATGTAGCATAAAACAAACCCACACAATCCATTGTATTTCTCCATTCAAACACTAGATCAAATGATTCCATTCATTTCTAAAACAACACTAGTGTTTACATCCAATATTCAATTACATCTACAAGAAGCTACATCCATTACAATAGGCACAATGCAACATTTCTCTATTCCATCTCATCTACATAAAGTCATAAACATCCTAATATAATTGGATATAATCTGGAAAAAATGAAAAAAACAAAACAAAAAGAAACATACATATACAACCTGAACAATCTCTGCTAGCTAGCTCCACTCTTGTACATACCTGCCCTTTTTCACCTTCACGCTGCTCTTTTGGACCCAGCTTTTACTCCCATCACCTATATTTATAAAAAATGATAAGAATTAGAAGTACACAACCAAATTTGAGAACTATATCAAAACACAAATTTGATCAATTGGCTTGATAGTGACTTTGATTGCCTAAGCCAGAATGCATAACCAAACATGACATACACAGCTGCACCAGCAACCCTTAAACACACTAACCTTAAACTGTTTGGTTATAGTCAACCAAGCAGCTACAACTAAAGCTTATTATGCCCTGCACATTTATGTGCTACAAGTCTACAACCATCACCAATACACTATGGCCTGTATCAGAGGTTCACTAGCAGCTTATGATTGCATCTTCAACGTTGGAAGGACCACCTACCTAGTTTCAACAAATCTAATCTTTCTAAAGCCAAAGTTCAAGGTTTTATTTATACTAAACCTAATATAGCTAATGATAAAGAGTAGCTTACCATAACAAAGACCCATTTGTTTGATATCCAGTTTAGATAAAAGAATCAATTGTAATGATCGTGGAGAAAAAGGAGCTTTACTTCTTTCTCTTTCAGCAAAACAATAATAGCCAACAGTTAATACCTTAGCAGAAGATTATTTCCCTCTGTCATATCCAAGGCATGTGCATAATCTGAAAAATAGTGCTTCTTATCACATTTAGAAGAGCAAAAAAAAATAGAAAAAATCTTGCAAAATAGGACAATCCAACAACATTAATAAGCTTATACATCCTCAAAATAAAATGTAAGTATTTAAGAATGCTATGTTCACAAAGAAAATAAGATTCAAGCAGGTGTGCATGTATGCATAAAGAATCATCCATTGGTTTGGTACAAAGAAAATAAGATTCAAGCAGCTGGGCTCATTATATTAACCATATATAAACACACACAAAAAAAAGTATACCAAAGGTAGAAATCAAAACTTACAGGGCTGGCTAGCTTTAATGATCTTGAATGCAGGAACAACCAAAATAGTCACACCCAAAAAACTTTAAAGTATCCAATTCTAAATCATTAATGCAGGAACAAACAATACAGTCACACCCAAATTAAAGCATAAGTTACTGAGAGAACTACTTGGTTAGTAAGCCCTCAACAAATAAAAATGTCATACATAGCACAGTCAATTAGCTAACAACCTCAGCTGTTCTACGTTAAATAATTATTCAGAAAATATCAAAGATCATAAGATGGGTTACTAGTAATACATAGCAAACAATTACTTTGGTTACAAAAGATGCTGCTGGCCTGCACAAAAAGACATAAATGGATTAGGTTATTCTGTCAATATTAGAAGGAAGAGCAGAAATAACAATAGAGAAAGAAAAAGCAAGGCAACCTCCATAACTAGGTGTACCACAGCCCCTTGCCAAAAAATTTCAAACACCTAAAATCAACAGAAACGGAAACTAATTGACATTGACTTTAGGAGATTGAAGAAGAAAACATACAGTGCTACTGGTATAATATACCTAAAACTGAACAAAATAGGTGAATAAAACGAAACTAGTTCTCTTTAGTGGTGAAACAGTTCAGCTAATATTTTAACATCAAGTTAGACTTTTTTTACTTTACTTCCTAGATACAGATTGGTAGTACATGATGTTGTGATGCTAGCTTTTTAAACCACACTAAAGGAAGTACATGATGTACTCATCCACAATGTAAAAAAAATAGATTAACAAAACCACCTGCAGAAAAGAGTGTCTTAATTTAGATTACAACTTTGAAGATGGACAAGGGAAAATTACATGTGGGCACTGGGAAGATAATACACAGATTTCATTTGAAATAATACCTATTAGTTAACAAGAAAACCTCATCACCACTAGGATGACTTCACATGGATTAAACCATCTTGTAGCTAGTAGGATTGATTCTTCATATATCTTTGCCTCTTGTACCGTCTTTTATTTATTTATTTGGTTCTAAGATGCTCTGCAAACTTGATGACCTAAAAGTTATCTTGATGAAGTACTCTTCACATGGTAGGCTAGCAATTAATACATCATTAAATAAGAATCTATCTACAGACATGCTTCAACTCCAACATGGTGATCATGTTCATGAGGAAAACAAGTTATGTATCCTTCACTTCTTTAATTAAATATCTTGTTACTTCATTCTTAAACTTACATATATATGATTCATATATAGTACAATTAAATCAATCAAAACCATTATTAAGTAAGAAACTACACCTGAATTGGCAAAGTATCCATATCTGCTCTAAGAGCAACAAAGGGAGGAGACCCAGATCCAATTTTAGCAACTACACCTGAATTGGCAAAGCATCAAAACAATCAACAATAATAAACAATGCTAAAACTTTTTCCATAAACTCAACACGAAATTAAGGTGTCAAGAACCAAATATAGAAGAACAGAAAAATTACGAAGGGCTCCAATGCTTGTCCACCAATTGCTGCTAAAGCAATTAACAAGGGATGAGAAGAAAAACCCTAGGTTAATAACAACTGAAATCAACTGAAATTAAGGGCTCTTAAAACCTTACCAAACAACAAGAATAAATCACAACAAATAAACTATAAGTCAAAAGTCAGAGACTATATTCTTTTTAGAAAGGACTTTCAAATATATTTTCAGATAAGTAAACTTAGAATTTATTGGAAACATCCAGTAAACTTGATCTACCGAAAAATAGCCTCAGATAAGGAATCAAGAAAATAGAACAGTTTTAGGAGAATAATCGCTACAATTGTAGGAAACTCGAAAAATATTGAAACTAAAAGCATTGGAAAGATAACACCTAGATCTACACTTTCAATGAATACGTTAAAATCATAAAACAAATCAAGATATGAGAAAAAATGTCGATTAACAATATGTTTTGCAGGAATAACAGGTTTTCATAAAACAGTAGTTGAAGTTTGGAAATCTATAATTAACTATAAACTTGTCCAAAAATCGTGAAATTTTTACTGGAAATTATGATGTTACGAATCAGTAGCAACTGGAAGCACTTGATTTGGATCTAAAATAAGAAAGTTATGAAGGTTTTAGTTCAGACTATGCAGTGAAATCCGAGAATCCAAATTTAAGAATAACAACTCAACTTCGATTAAAATGTCTGAAAATCAACATGACGTATGAAACACACCAACCAAAAGCATCCACAACTAATTCAAAAGAAAAGCTCCAACCATAATAGGATTTACAACACTAGATTCATTTCCTATAACCAAAAATTTTCAGGTTAGATCACTAAACTTCACTATTTCAAGCATTTACTCCACCAAAATTAAAATAGGAGTTAGAGTTATACCCATTACCTGAAAATAGATGGATTCACCTCCAAAAACTACTTCCAAACTTCAGTTGCAACATCCAAACATCTTCCTTACACCAGATTTCGTTTTCCTTTTAAAAACCCCAATTTATATCATCAAAATCCCAAGATCTAAAGTATTAGGGTGCTGATTTCTCACCTTAACCTCAAAATATTAGCCCAGCTCATCACCTCTTCCACTATTGAGCTCCAAACCACCAAGATCTACAACAACAAGGGATGAGAAGCAAAACCCTAGGTTAATAACAACTGAAATCAGCTGAAATTAAGGGGTTAAATGGGTTAGAAACTTACCCTAAAGTATGAAGAGATAGGGCTGATTTTCCCCCTTTCTTCTTCCTTCTTTCTTTCTTTCTTTCTTTCTTCTTCTTCTTCTTCTTCTTCTTCTTCTTCTTCTTCTTCTTCTTCTCATACTGCTGCTGCTACTACTGATGCCGTTGCTACTGCTGCTGCTTCCTATTCTTCTTAACGTCATCAGCAGCAGCTGCTGCTTTTCTTTCTCTCTCTCTCTCTCTCATTCCTTTAACGATTTGCTCTATCTCTCACTTAATGTACTCCCCTTTCTATGTTTTCTTTCCTTCTATAGTCTCCGTTTTTTTTTTTGAAATAAAACCTCCAATTAGAGGAGGGCGGTGGGAGAAAATAGATTGAGGTGAGGGAGAGTTGAGAAAGAGAGAGAGATCTGTTGAGCGGGAGACAGTGAGAGAGAAAGAGAGAGGACTGAAAATCGATGAAAACCCTTCACCTGAAAAAAAAACCTAATTTATAAAAAGTTAGAGATGCAAATATTTGCGGCGGAAAATATTTGTCGCTAATTAAAAATGTCGTCGCCAATAATTTTCATTTACGCGCAAATTTTTGCGTTAAAAACTCCCGGCCATTTTTCACGAGATTGCGACGGAAAATATTAAAACCACCGTCGTTAATATGACTATTTGCGACGGTATTTGGTCCGTCTCTAAAGGCCTAATTATACGGGTTATAACATTATTTTTCATTAGGTAAAACGACGGCAAAAGTCGTCGCTAAAGTCACTTATTTGCGATGGTATTTGGTAAATCCGTCGCTGAAGGTCATTATTTACGACGGAATACTGAAAATGCGTCGCTAAAAGTCTATTATTTGCGACGATATTAAAACACCGTCGCAAAAAACCGTCGCTAAAGGCCTTTGTTTTTGTAGTGCTTAATCGCTTTTTAAGTTGGATTCCTGACTATCCCAGTAGAGTCGCCAGTCTGTGAACCCAAAAAGTCCGGGGCCTCGTCCTCCCAAAGAAGGAAAAAGTCCCGAATTCGTCCACGAATGAGTGGTAACGAAGGACGACTAAAGAGTCGTGCAAAAATGGAGTCGCCACCTGATTAGAAGAAATCAGGACTCATTTTGTTTGGAAAACCGCTTTTATTTTATCGAAAACTCTATGACGATCTTTCAGTCAATGGTCTGCAATAAAATGATTCCTGGGTAAGAGAATCTAGGTACGGGTTAGGCAAGTGTAAGGCACCTGACAACCTTCCGAACATGAGATCCGCCTCTACTTCATGTCTAAGGGCATTCTTTGGGAATTCAGTATCAAGCTAAGGTACGCCACAATGGGGAGGCAATAAAAGTAATGTATGGTGCCCCCTAAATCTACGTGACATGCGTATAAGGTTTTGGGGCAAAAATAAAATGGATACGCCTCTCCGTGCTTTGGAGGTGCATCAAAGCGCGGTGACACGTACGCAGATATCACACGTGCACAAAGAAGTTATATATGCGCCCGCACATATACCTAAGCATACAATATATGACACATGCATAACTATGCTCGTGCACAAACAAACACGTGATACGTGCCAAACTGGCACATACACTAAACAACCTGGGCGTACAAAATAGGTACGCGACAAACGGATGACGTGCAAAGCAGGCACGCGACAAAAGATCGTACATGCAAAATAGGCACATGACGATGGATGATGTGTAAAGCAGGCACGTGACGAAGGAACATACAAAATAGGCACGTGACAAAGGATCGTGCGTGCAAAACAGGGACGAGAAGGCAGGTGATGATGTGTAAAACAGGCACGTGATAGAAGGTGACATGCAAAACAGGCACATGACTAAAGAATGGCATGCATGCGAAACTGACACGTGATGGAAGGTGGACGTGCAAAATAGGCATGCATCCTAAGACAAGAAGTACGTGTGAAACTGGCACGTGATAAAAGATCGTACGTACAAAGCAGGCACGTGACGATGGACGACGTGCAAAACAGGCGCATGACAGAAGATCATACGTGCAAAACAGGCATGTGACGATGGATAATGTGCAAAACAGGTACGTGACAGAAGATCGTACATACAAAACAGACACGTGACAGAAGATGGTACGTGCAAAATAGGCACGTGACGATGAATAACGTGCAAAATAGGCACGTGACTCGAGAAAAACGTGCAAAATAGGCACGTGACAAAAAGAAGAGGTAAGTGCTGTATCGGCACGTGAAAGAAAAGTGATATGCAAAACAGGCACGTGGCTAAGGATAGACGTGCGAAACAGACATGTGTTAACAGGAGAGGTGTATGTGCAAGACAGGCACGTATCCCAAGAATTTGTACGTGCGAAATCAGCACGTGACCAAAGAGTGACGTGCAAAACAGGCATGAGACTAAGGATAAACACATTCTCTTTTTATTTTTGAAAAATCCTTTCTCTTTCATTTTGAAAAAGCACATGTCACGTGTGGCGACACACGCGACGAAGACGATGACTCGCACACGTCCGATGTGCGTATGCAGAGATGTATGACAACGTTTCTAAAAGTCGACGAAAAATAGTCTAAGAACCCTAGTCTTTGCTTAGGAATTCTAAGATCCTTAATGCATGACCTAGACTGATGAGATGATTTTTTTTGAAAACGATTATTTTATATTTTATTTTTTGAAAGAGGTTTTGACCTAAAGTTGGGATCAGATCAGGAACTTCACTTATCCAAGTGAATTCCAAGACCGACCTTGAAAAACAATAAACAACCCTAGGACTAATGCAATATATTTCTAAGCAAGCAATCTTAGACTAAGCACACACTTAAGTCTATTTTAGGGGTTTTTATGGTTTGCACTGATTGGGCCTCGAAAGCTTAATGGAGAGACTTGGGTGAAAGAATCCGTAAGCGGGTTCCAAGTCCCAAATGTTTTATTCAAAAGCTTATCTGCATTTATTTCTCTGGCCTAAATGGGATTAAGTCGCAAATTAAGCTAAAACAAGATAGGATCAAAAGAGTTCATGAATTAAAGCATATGTGCATATTTCATGGATTTCTAACATGGCATGTATGGCAAACACATCAAACAATCATGTGACACAATCATATCATCGCATAATCATGTCATCACGCCAAAACAGTAAAGAGTACCAAATAGATTGAACTTGACATTCTAGCACTAAACAAAGTAAGCTAAATATGTTTGGATCGTGTCAACCCAATGGGCCTTTCTACGATCCAAACCGTTCACATTGAAGATCATGCCACTTCTAACATACTCAACACAAAGATTAAGGCATTCTTAGTTCATACATCATGAAGTCATGCATATTTTGCTTTCTTTTTATGAAACACACAAGCATGAAAATCATCATCATCTCATAAGGACTTCATCTTAATGACCATCAACATGCATTTTAAATATTGATTATAGCAAAACATGCATGGCTACGAAGATAGCTCAAACCACCATATGAGAGGACAATATTATCACACAATTTATTCTCGAACCACCATATGAGAAGATAACGCTATCACATAATTTATAGCTACTAACATGATTCAATCACCAAGCATTTCCAAAAACAAGATTTCTAATAGTATTAACACAAGTAAACCCATACTTAACTCTTGGGTCTCACATCATCACATATCCACAATAGCCTTTTCATAAATATAAGCATTCTTTTATGCATGCAAAAGCTACAGAGAGATTGACATATTTTTTCATCCAAAAGGATCCTTATATATATATAGAGTAGGAAAACCAAACTATTTCATGCTTTTCACCTCCTAATTTCATTATATACAAAAATCGAAAACACGAATGTAACATACTAACTCATGATTTCATTATACACAAAGATGGAAAACATGATTATAGCATACTAGCACATGATTTCATTATATACAAAGATGGAAAACAAGATTATAATATACTTTTTAATTTCATGCCAGAATTGGAAATCAACACTTCCACTCACTTTTAGCTCTAAACTTTATTTCTCATCAAAAGTGAAGAACAAGGTATTCACATACCTAACAGAGAATGGATACAAATTCTATAACAACACATACTCAAAAAAGCATGGATACAAATTCTATTTCATACCAAAAATAGCAATCAAAATTATTACATTTAGATTTCTAACATAGATCCTTTTTACAAAAGAGAAGATTAACAGAGAAAGAAAAGCTTACTAACTTGAAATTGCAATTGATCCAACTAAGCAAATATAAGAGAGGAATCCATATTTTGCTCCATATAATTAGCTTTAGATGAGAAGAATGAGTGAGATGTTACTAGAATTTCCAAGTTCTAAAAGAAGAAGATGGGGTCACTCCCTTGGACTTATCCCACCATGATGATGCAGGAAAGAAGATACATTAATGGTAAGAAGGATCCACTCTCTCTCTCTCTCCTCACCTAATCTTCTATGATCTTCTTTCTTACCTCACTAATCTTTTCCTCTCCACTCTCTGATGTTCCCTTAATGGAGGAGAAAAGGTCGCCAATGGAACCCTAATTTACTCGGAAGGAAGAAAAGAAGAGAACTGGAGGCAGAAGAAACAAAAAAAACCTGAGAAAACCAGAGAGAGTCCCAAAAACTAGAGAACTTTCCTTTTCGGGTAACTTTCCTTTTAAAGGAAAAACTAGGGTTTCCTCTCTAGTTAACCGCTAGATTATCCACATTTGGATGGTCGAGATAAAGAAGAAGAAAAATATATTCTCTTAGTGGCCACATGTCGTGCAATGAATGGCTGGTCTAGGTTCACATGGATCGAGTGAGTTTTGTGAGAGAGAAGAAAAATAAAAAGGAGAATATCCTCTCTCCACAAAATGAATATATTCCAAAAAAACCGTCAAGATAGGGACATGTGTCTCTTTGTGCTTTCAAAACTCTCAAGAAGGGGGAGAAAATGTATTGCTATATAGGGAAATCGGCCTTCTAAGGGCCGATCCTAATTATATAGTGACACGTCACTTATTTATTAAAAAAAAAAAATATTTTTCAAACTCTACCAAAAATAGAAAATTATTTTCTTTTTCTCTTGAAACAAATGGGACATGTGTCACCACATAGGGGAGATCGACCTTCTAAGGGTCGATCCCACTAATGTGGTGACATGTGTCACCTAAGTCACATGAAGTGTATTTTTTTCATTTTTTTTGTGCACAAAGCACATTTTTTAACACAAGACACATTTTTTTCGTCTGATAATCTTTTTTCTTTTTCTTTAAAAAAAAAGGGACATATGTCACCACATCGGCCTTTCAAGGGTCGATCCCTATAATGTGGTGACAAGTGTCACCCAAAAACACACTCTGTCGACTTCTTTTCTTCCTCTTCTTCTTTTTTCCTTTTTTTTTTAAAAAAAAACAAGGCAAACACGTGTCAGCCAATTAGGGGGATCGGCCTTCCAAGGGCCGATCCCACTAATATTGTGACATGTGTCACTTTTTTAAAAAAAGTACAATAACCTTCTTTTCCAAAAAAACTTTTGCTTCTTCAAAACAACTTTTTCTTCTAAAACAACTTTTTTGAAAACAACGTTTTCAAAACAATTTTTCCTTTTTCAAAACAACTTTTTCATTATTTAGGGTAGGTGACATGTGTCACCTTTAGAAGGGGATCGGCCCTTTAAGGGCCGATTCCAACACTTTGGTGACACGTATCACCAACCCTTTTCCAAACTCCCATATTTTTTAGTTTTTTACAAAAAGGTCCCTCTTGAAAATTTCTACAAAGTCCAATGATATTTTCCTATATCAGAAGGGATCCCACACGCCAAAGGTGATTCTGGGCTCATGCCTTTGCAAAATTAGTTTTGGTTCTAGGTGTTTCACAAAAATGGTTCTGGTTCTGGGTATCTGCAAAATTGGCTCTGGTTCTAGATGCTTAAGAGCACGATCTGGTTAATCGGGTCAGAAATTGGTCCGAATTCTGTGATGCCTAGTCGATGTGGATCTGAAGCCTTTCACAATTACTGGTTGGGCGGCATTGAAAGCGGGTGCAAAAATTGGGTGTCTACAATTAGCGAAGATGGCAGGACAGGTGCTAACTAGAAGAAAGATAAATATTGAGAACGTGTTCATGAACATTTTGTAACTCTTATTGAAAATCGGTGTAACACTTGAGATTTTTCCACTTAGATTTAAGTATGGGCTTAAAGCCCACGAACCCAAAATAGGCCCGACTAGTGTTAGAAAGGTGTAAACCTAAAGGGAAAGACCTAAAAGGAGAGGGAACAAGCTTTGCTAACATCCAAATGCATAAGTATATAAATGATTTCAAATGTTTTACAAAATGAGTTTTGCATAAAATGTTTTAAGAACAATGTTTTCGAATAAAACCCAATATTTTTAAAAATATTTTTGAATGAGAGAGAGAGATTAAGTGTTATCCTTTAGGAATAAACCATTTCAACTCTTAAAACCTTAATAAAATGAACCTATTTCGGTTTGGAAATTAAAGAAATGAAATGAAATTAGGGTTGATTTGACCGACACTAAAAGTATGTAGTCAACATACTGTAACAGCCGAGAATTTCTTTTCATTATATTGTGGATTGGATCGGAGGTGGGCCTAAGCCCATAGATCAAAACAAGCTTTATTTCAGAGCTAACTAGTGAGTGTGGGTGTAAAACCAATTTGTTGATTCCATGGGGTGGAATTAACGAGTCCCTTGCCTACGTACATAGTCACATGCATGCATAAATTAAATTGTGCAAGTTATATAAATAATATACATAATAAGGTGAAATGAAATGTGCATATGTGAGGGTGAGAAGTGAACTCCACGTTTGGTTGATAAATTAACATGGGAGGAAGGAGAGAGGATTCTTCCCACGTTAAGGGTATAGTTGTCAGTATCATGATTTTATGTAAAGCATAGGTATTTATGTGTATAAAAATGTGTAGTATATATATATATATATATATATATATATATGTTGAATTATCACACAAGCTCTTCATTTATTGCAAATAATAAATATTGGCTAAGGTTCATAAGGGTCCCACTTATTGGGGGACATTGGTTAGAGAGAGAAAGAGAGAGAGAATTAATCTCCTTTCTCCTCACACCTATTTTGTTCAAAAAAATATATATATTCATTAATTAAGATATATAGATAGGGTACAATATATATATGTATATATGGGAGATTTAGAAATAATCTTATTGGGAATATCTCTTTCAAAATCAAATCTAGTCAAACAACATGACTAAGAATGTTTGAAGAACATAAGTTAGATTGACAATAATCTAAAAAGGAAATCTTTTCAAACTTAAAAGAATCTTGGAGTATAAATGGATAGTGCATGTGACATAATTGGTTAGTAATGCTAGTAATATTGTTTCCATCTTTGTAAATCTATTAGCAAGAATCAAGAACCATTGGATTCAACATATAAAGCTAAAGATTATTAGATGATGAATAAGTAGACCAAGTATTAAGTAGTGGTCGATTTACCCATAATGGGGAGATCGAACCAAACCACCTTGTGCCAATAATCTTTCCTAAACTACCAAGTTCTCTAACTAACAACTAAATTTAGAAATAACCATCTTCCAAGTTAATGTGTAGCACATGATGAAAAACTATAACCGTAAGATTAATTTACATGGACACTTGGCAAAGTTTTAAGGGTGTCAAATACCCTTGTATAGAAAACATATTATACACCATAAAATATTCATTTAAATTAGTGAATAACTACTAAAATTAGGAGATATTGGAAAAATCTAGGATTTTGGCTAGATTTGGAGGGGGAGAGAGAGAGGGACGACCCGCCCTAGTCGACCTCTCCTGTCCTCTCAGCTGATTCCATTTTGTAACTTGAAACAAAAAAAAACCTTAAGTGCTAGCTGATTTCTTCCCCCTAAAAAACTATCACCCTTTTTGCCTCAAAAACCTCTATTAATGTTTAAGGAAAGGAGTACATAAAGAAGAAGAGAACAAAAGGAGAAGGAAGGGTCATCATACCAATACAAATCCTAAACACCAGCCGTTAGATTAATATACATGGATATTTGGCGAAGTTTTAAGGGTGTCAAATACCCTTGTATAGAAAACATATTATACACCATAACATGTTCATTCAAATTTGTGAATAACTACCAAAATTAGGAGATATAGAAAAAATCTAGGATTTTGGCTAGATTTGGAGGGAGAGAGAGAGAGGGACGACCTGCCCTAGTCGACCTCTCCTCTCCTCTTAACTGATTCCATTTTGTAACTTGAAACAAAAAAACTCCCAAGTACTACCTGATTTCTTCCCCCTCCAAAATATCACCCTTTTTGCCTAAAAAACCTCCATTGAAGCGTAAGGAAAGGAATACGTAAAGAAGAAGAGAACAAAAGGAGAAGGAAGGGTCATCATACCAATACAAATCAAAGGTCACAATAAAGGTAAGAAGAAAAACTATTCCAAGATTTTTGTTATTTGATTTATAATCTAATAATCGTGGGTGGCTCCCGTAATAGCCGTAAAACTAAAAATCAAGAAGAAAATGCATGCTGTCAAATAGACCACGTTTTCTGATGAAATTACTGTTGCTGTTACATGATAACGTTACTGTTCATGCTTCGTAGTGTTGCTGTTTGCTTTTGTAAAGCATGATGTATGGTGTAATCTATGCATATGAATGTGTATACAATGATGATTAAGACGTATGAGATATGTGTATGATGTTAGAGGTGGTTCGTTACAGTTTTATGGATGTTTAAGAGACAAAAATGTTGCTGTCACATGTTACATAAAGCGTGGCAGATTGTTTAAATGGGCGTTATATGCCGAAAATGATCAATAGTTTTATCATTACTCATTGGCAATGGATGGGGTAGTTTTTGTGAAGTGTTTAAAGGTGTTTTCAAGCCATTTAAGCTTAAAGAAGAACACATGAAGGTATCATCACTTGCATCCATGTGTCGTAGGAAAGGTGAGTTAGAAGGATCTTATCCTTGGGTATCCAAGGGCGGTGGAGTAAGTATGAACTTTGTGTATGATTTGATAGTTCTTCCTACTGAGTTTAAACTCATTTGATTTTCTCCTACTCTTCATAGATTCAGGGGTTGGGACTTCAAGTGGATCATAGATTCGCGAGGATTTTGCTCGGTTAGAGATTTACGGAGTGGGTTATTTAACTCCGAGTGAACACTACTACTATTACTATGACTTAAGCAGGGATTGGGATAATTACTTTTCATTTTCGTGTGGTTTGATTTTTAAAACATTTCTTTTGGATTATTCATGAATGTTTTTCATTTGTTGGTAGTTAGTGGTAGTTTTTCTTTTTAAAGGAAACCTTATTTAGTAAGGGATACGCTACCATGATTTACGTTAGATATTTCTTTCTTACATGAAAGTACTTTTGTTCTAGTATAAGAGTCCAGAAATTAAATGCTATTTGAAAAACCCATTTTGAGCCATGGAAACTTTTATTTATAAAGCTATATATGGTAAGTTTTAAGGAGAAAGAGTAGTTGTGGGCTAGAGGATGGTCTTGATGAAAACTCTCTCTCTCTCTCTCACTATTCTTATTAATTCATTGAATTGAGTTATAAAGATAACTTTTGCATTTGAAGTTGAGATGGAAGTCACGTGACGTGTTAAGTAAAAATCTAACTGTGGAATTGAATATCAGGCGAACCTAGTTTTGAAAACCAAACCTTATTGTAGATATTAAAACATCATTTTTTGGTCTTGACATAGACATATTTTGGTTTCGTTTTACTTTTGAATATGAAAACCTCAATTTTACATATTGTTTCCATTTAGGAGAATAGCTATTATATATTTCAAAACCTTTTTCCCTAACGAACTTTTGAATATTTTGGGTCTAGTAGACTGGGTTCAGGTCATGGGCTCAAGGGCTGGGTCGTTAGAAATACACCTTAGGTTTGAGTAATTTCTAAGTTTTAGGAATCATTTTGAATAGTTTTATAAAACCAAATAATTCCATAAGTCATCTAGAAATAAAATAAAAGTAGAAATGAACATTTCAGAGTTAGGTAACTTGTAAATGTTAGTAAACATTCCTAACCCTTGGATTAAAAAACTTAGAAATTTCGAGGATGAAATGGACCATTAGATTGGGTTCATATTTAAACATTAAGTTTTCATAGAAATGAATAAAATGAAGAGAAATAAATTAAGAGGATGTAGTTTAGTAGAATAAGGAAACTTTAGATAAGGGGTGACCAAGTGGTGGGCCCTGTGAGACCCCACTAACAAAAGAAAATTATTTTGCTAATAATAATAATAATGATATTAATAGTGTTAGTAACATTAGGTTTGCAACAAAAAAGAAATTAGGATTTTTTTTACTACCAATAATGATAATATTAGTAGTATTAGTAATAGTAGATATTTGTTTTTAACAAAAAGAGATAAGGGTTTTTATACTTTGGTGGGTTACTACTACTAATGATATTGTAGTATTATTAGTAATATTAGATAATAGAAAATAAAAATAAGGGGGGGTTAATAAACCTAGCTAAGTGAGGAAGTAAGAGAGAAACTTAGAGAGAGGGAGAGAGAAAACGTTTGAGAGAGAGAGAGAGAGAGACTGTCGATAGTAAGAAGAGAGGAGCTGTCGACCAGCTGAGAGAGAAGGGAAGAGAGGGAGATCAGCTGAGAAAGAAAAGAGAGAGAGGGACAGAAATCGTGGGAGGAACAGCAGAAGGAAGAGGAAGAAGAAGGAGCAGCAGCAGCAGCAGCAACTGCTGTTCACGCCGGAACAGCAGGCTGCCGGCGGCCTGCTGCTACCATTTCCGGCCAGGAAAGAAGAAGAATAAGAAGAAGAAAGAGGAAGAAAGAAGAAGAAAGAAGAA
>MVGT01001316.1:36649-53937 GCA_002174775.1 Macleaya cordata | reverse complement strand
CATATAACTTCCAGTAAGTGCCTTCATTAATTAGCCGATCGCCAAATGTTATACTTTGTCGACTTTTCTGTATTTTTTTAACGCTCCACTCATATTACCTGCACACAACCAAAATACACTTAATTAATTCAAATAGAATAAAATACTTAACTAACTAATATAAATATAGAGGTATTAAGGATAATATATATTGTGCTTATCAAAAATAAAGTTTGGACAGATTTGTCTCCTAACTTTAAGTAATCCTTAACTATAGGTGCATGTTAGCACCAACCACTCTTCTTTTTGTGGAGTTTTTATTTATTTATTTATTCCGAGTAGTTTTATTCTCTGCCCCAAAATTCTACTATTCACCCCCATTGATGCGGTGAATCCCATAATTGTGGGGGGTGAATTCTTTTTCTACCACTTCTCTTGTATTAGTTTATCTATGACTGATTTATAGTATCTTAACTTTCTAAGACTATGATGTTTTGTCTAGCCAAATAGTTTTTTTTGCATTCCATCGACTCGTTTGAATTGAAACAATTGATTCATCATAAGCATTAGGTAAGAAAAGGGATTGCAATGGTGAACTCGAAAGCCTCTATGAACCACATATATTTAGACATTTTTTTTATCTTCATGAGTCCTTTTTTTTTTTTTTTTTTTCTCCATGTCCTTCTTTGTCCTCCAATGTGATTCCAATATAAATGTTGCCCATTTCGTTAAGATCAAATGATTTTAAGCCTGTTCAAACTTCAAAAGCAATGGAATGGTACCTTTTCAAATACCCAAACAATGAACTTCTCAGATTTTCACACATCAAAACACGTACAACTTTGTAACCATGCAGCCCCATTTGCATATATGATTGATTTATTCAGAACTTAATCTTTTAATGAAGTTATTGATATATATTTTGGATTATGTTATGTACTTATATGTTTTTTTTCTTCTTTAAATCCATTTGTTGATGAATGTTGCGATGAGATTCAATATAGGAAAAAGAAGTAGTTCATTCTATAAATGAGGGAAGAACATTGTAATTAAGTTAAGTTTGAGAGAGAGCAATGAGGAAACTAGTAAAAAGAAAGTTGATTAATGTAAAACCCCATATTTTTATTATAATATGTTGTATTATTTATATTTTATTTAGTACGAGTGTACATAACTTAAGTTGGTGTATTTAATATTTTGATATTTGGGGGTTGATTTTGTTAAACTGGGTTAGGATTAATCTAACCTAGATTATGTAGACCTAATCTTGTAAACTCAAGGGGACCCATTAGTAATAGTTTCCCTTATTCTTACAGCGAAACCCTTAAAAAATCTAATTTATTTAGACATCTATCTCTTTTGGGAAATATTTGTGGTGGGTAATCTTAGTTTCTAAATTTATTTACTATTTTCGTACTAGCTTTTTAGGAGGTATTTTATAGGGTCCTAAAGTCTTATTTTGGAGTTATTTCATGTAATACCCCATATTTTTATTATAGTACGTTGTAATATATGTATTTAATTTAGTATGGGTGTAAATAACTTAAGTTGGGTGTGTTTAGTATTTTTGTGTTTGGGGGTAGATTTAGCTAAACTGGGCTAGGATTAATCTGACATAGATTATGTAGACCTAACCTTGTAAATTTAACCGAGGGGATCCATTGGTAATAGTTTCCCCTTATTCCTACAACCAAACACTTAGAAAATCTAACTCTTTTAGGAAACTTATTTGTGGTGGGCAATCTTTATTTCTAAATTTTATTTAGTATTTTCATACTAGTTTTTTAGGAGGTATTTTAGAAGGCCCTAAAGTTTTATTTTGGAGTTGTTTTATGTTTAAAAAGTGTCCTTAGGTTGTGGGGTAACTGGGCTAGCAAATTTTCATATTTTTAGGTGGTTTAAGACTCTTTTATTAGGAGTTATATATATAAGATACTTCAAGTACGAAAATTGGGTTTTTTTTAGAAAGACAGATACATTAGGTTTAAGGGAGAAGAAGAAATCAACAACTAGAGAGAAGAAACCCTAATGTTATAAAGTTGGAGAATATAGAAAATCCGTGAAGTGAAGTGATCGACGGAAGGGGTTGTGTATAGATAAGTTTCTTAACCCTAAGTTTATTGTATGACCTTTCAATAATATTCGTGGGTATATATTTGTGATTTGAGTAAGTTTTGATTATGTTACTTGATTTATTTTATAGTTAATCCGTACTTACTAATTATCATGAGATGATATTAGATGTTTTAGGTTAGTTTGGGACAAGTTTTGATCACTTTCTTGAATGCTAAGTGCTGGAAAATCTGACCACTTATGATTATTTCTACTTTATCTCTCAAACCATAAGGAGGTTTTATTATTTCTTTATATTTATGTGTTCATAACATCTGATGTTATGTTGGGTTCAAATTTCATAATTTTTGAGTACTGTTTACTATTTTTAAAGTAATTTCAAAGTTCCTGTTACTGCTGCTGTATTTTTACTACCAGCACAGTTAGTCTGTGTTTAGGCACATTTTTCAAGTCATTTGGTTTGTTTTTGGTTTTTGGACAAAACATAAAGGTTTTAGCTCTATGTCTCTAGTTTCATCAGAAACTGAAAGCACTAAGTTTGGATTTATAAACTGTGAGTTACAACTATTTTTGTTCACTAATTCGGATTTTGGATAGAATGCACATGTTTTGGATTTCTGACTTTTTCACTCGATTTCTTAATGTGGATTTTTATCACTGAAATTATGTGAAAATAGACTTCTATACCGTTCAAACAAGCCTGAGTTTATATAATTTTGAGTTGTGGTTTGATCATAATTAATTCTTAATTTTTTTCGGCAAAATCTGAAATCGGTGTGATGTTGTTCTAGTTTTTGTACTGTCTTGGATCTTCATGATAGATTCGGGTTATGGGTTCTGAAATTTGAGGTGTGAAAATACTGATCTTGTAACTCTTGTTTTAAGTAACCTTAATAGGTTGGGTTTTTATCTTTTATATATTGGGTATTTGACAATCAACATGGTATTTTGAATCTAATTATGTTGTGGTAACGATATGTACGAATGTATGACTATACTTGGTTGTTATAGATATAGAATCATTCGAGGTGAGCCTATGATAAACGAACTTCAAAAATTGTTGAGACTACATACCATAACTGGTAAAATTTATAAGCATGAGATTTGTTTATGGGAACACATTAGTAGTGGGTGGCTCAACTCTCTCTCTATGTGTAAATATGCGATGATAGAGATGCCGCATAAGGAAAGATGAAGGTGAACCTAGCCGGACTGGTTACCCACATATTGAGCGATAGGGGTCGATGCTAGCACATGTCTTAAGAACTTCACCTCTTGTTGCCAGAATTCACATTTCTCAAATTTGGCACACAATTGGTGTTCTCGTAGAGTTTGAAGTACTCTATGCAAATGAATCACGTGGTCCTCTTATGTCTTAGAGTATATTAAAATATCATCAATGAAAACAATCACAAACTGATCTAAGAAGTCTTTGAAAACCCGATTCATTAAATCCATAAACACGGCTGGTGCATTAGTAAGCCCAAACGGCATTACCAAAAACTCATAAGACCCATATCTTGTCAGAAATGTTGTCTTAGGTATGTCCTGCTCTCGGACTCTAAGCTGATGATAACCTGACCTTAAGTCAATCTTAGAGAGCTATTGAGCTTCCTTAAGTTGATCAAATAGGTCATCTATCCTAGGTAAGGATATTTGTTCTTAACTGTAACCTTGTTCAGTTCTCGGTAGTCTATACAAAGTCTCATGGACCCATCTTTCTTCTTAACAAAGAGGGCGGGTGTACCCCAAGGAAACGAGCTATGATGAATGAAACTTTCTGCCAACAATTGGTCTCTTTGCTTCTTCAGTTCTTTCATCTCAGTTGGGGCCATCCGGTAAGGAGTTTTAGCTATCGATGTTGTGCCAAGGGATGCGAGAGCTATTGGAGTTTCCTTGATCCTCTAGTTAAGGGAAAACTCGATCCGTTATGATGATAAGATGTGTGATCTTCTCTTTCCTCTTTTAGCGCGCTTTCTGGTTGCTTCAAAAGAAAAGAGAGTTTCATTATGCTTTGGGTTCTTTGCTTGATGTTTGAAGTCGCCACCTGAGTTTTGAGGGAATTAGGGCCTTATAGTAGAAAAGCTGTTTTTTAGTCTCTTGGTGGATAATTGAATGACATCTCTCCTTTTGACTTGGTATGGGTTTTGATTTTAGAGATATTAAGAACCCGAAAACCGTCCGACCGAGGTCGGTCTCTACTTCATAGTTAGGGGTATTTGGTGGAAATCTGCTCGTGAAATGCTCTTATTCTCACTTAGAGAGTGTTTATGTCTGAACTTTCCTACATAGAAAATAGTTAGTTCAATTTTTTATGAGAAAATAGGAAAGATAAATACATTTTTAAGTAAATGATCTAACCTTCTCTTTTGCTTCTGATATTCTATAGAACACGAAAATATCAATGTGCAATTTACCTGTTCTTGATGCTTTAGAAGAAATTACTTTGTTTTGATTGCTTGAAGGATTGCATACCTTGGTGCTTCAGAGGTGTTGCTGAGTTGTTGTCGTGTTTTGACGAATTTTGTAGTATTCACACTTTGAGAGATCTCAGTGTAATGCCCCGCCCTCACATTTCAGGTCTGTAGCCCTTACTCAATGAGAACTAGGCATTCCGGCAGAACTATTAACAACCTATAGCTCTAGGGTGTACGCGTTACACTAAGCTAGCAAGAAGCTTGCACTCACATTTAATACACAAGTAAAATAAAGCTAAAATAAATTTTATTATCTCAAAGATAAATTGTCATATGAACAAATGAATAAACGAATAATCTCAAAGAATAGTAGAGTAAATATATGTCCAAACTCAACTAAACTTGATTAAAAGGATAATTAATGTCTTCACGGAAATCTAAGAAAACTCCGAAGACTTATTCTCGAACTATGAACATCACCGCTACTGATTATTCGCCTGATGACCAGGACCTGAAAAGATTAATGGTGCTAGGTCAAAACCTAGCCAGCAGGTTCACTAGTTCCCTTGGCTTAGATTCGGGTTAACCATATGCTTCACAAGGGTGAGTGTATTAACATAAATACAAGATATGTAATAAGATAAAGTAAGCAAAGTGTAACAAGAAAAATGATTCACAGATTTTATGGCTGTTATGTTTTATGATCTTTAGTTAAGATTAAGTTATCGCAACAAGTAGTGCTTTCTAAATACTACCCATGTTTTACCTGTCCCTGTAGTTCAATTGAGACACTGGTCGTGCGCCACGTGAATCCGATGAACCGCCTCGAAATCCGTCTCCCGAATACTGGTAACCCTGTCGGTGTTATTTACATATCAAGTGATTTTGTAGACCTCACTTGGCGATTCCGTAGACCTCGCTTGGAGAGGACCAGGCCTATACAAGACCTAAACTATGTTTGCACATAAGCCAAACAAGTTGATTAAGCACACATCAAGCTTATGGAGGTTTCTTACACATTTTATGTGTCCACAAGTGTTCATCATCATGAAAGTAAACAACCAAGAGTTTAAGCATGCATTCCTTGCTCATAAATACATATTAGCATATAATCTGTAGGTTACATATCATGATATTCATTAAACAAAAGCCAAATTTCATTAGGAACACAAAAACAGCTTAATTATGGCCTTTAGGTCAGTTGGTATCGATACTAGCTTGGTTGGTATTGATACCAACCTGAAAGTGGGTAACAGGCGTGGCAGGTATCGTTACCAGCCATATTTGGTATCGATACTGCGATACCACATGAGCCTGGTATCGATACCAGCACCACCTGTCGAACAGGTTTCAGCTGGTATCGATACTTGCTCTGTGGGTATCGATACCCCCTAGGTTTTCCCGCGATTTTGAGTTTAGTTCTTCATTCAAACTCCGTGTAAACTTGGTTTTCACCCCTGTAACCATTATAGATTCACATATACCTCTCCTATATATAGATTTCATGCATTCTAACCAATAGAAATATGCGCACATCATACGATCATAAGTTAGATGCATTTTTTTCACATTGTTGCAACATCATATAAATGACGTACAAACTAGGTTTCATGTATTCGATCATTAAGGAAGCCTAGCAACACTATGAATAACCTAAATCTACATCAAAAGAGCAAGTTACTACTTGCCTCAATGTAACCGTCTTCCCACCGCGAGGAAGAAGAAGAAGAAGAAGAAGAAAAAAAAGAAGAAAAAGAAGAATCTCTGCGCTATCTCTCACGAACGCGATCACTGCAAACTCTCCTTCTCAAACCTTGGGTTCCCCTTCAAGAAGTTCTCTCTCTCTCTCTCTCTCTTACCCTAGTCGATTCACCTTCTCTCTCTCTTCCTCTCTAAAAATCGATGGAAATAAAAGGGGTCTAATTGGGTTAGTTTATATTTATAAATAATATAAACCCAAACCTACTAAAACTCTAACAAGGTGCCCTTAACAATAGTGGCTGCCCCCAAATATTAGTAATTTAAATTAGAAGGGTATTTTAATCTACCCCCCTAAAAGAGGATTTCGTCCTCAAAATCGCCACGTGAATCCGATGAACTACCTCGAAATTCGTCTCCCGAACACTAGTAACCCTGTCGTCGTTGCTTACGTTTTAAGTGATTCCGTATGCCTCACTTGGCGATTCCGTAGACCTCGCTTGGAGAGCACCAGGCCTTTACAGGACCTAACAATATTTGCACACAAGCCAAACAAGTTATTTAGGCACACATCAAGCTTATAGAGGATAATTGCATATTAAGCATGTTCACTTGTGATCACCATCCCAAGTATACTTAACCAAGTGTTTAACAATGTATTAAGTTGAAAAGGTAAAGAATAAAATTGGAACATATTACCTCAATTAAAATTGTATTTAGCGGCACTGACCCAGCTTTAAATCTGGACAACACCTTAAATGAAGCACACATAATAAAATTAAATGAAATCCTTGAAGTTGTAATCTATATAGTTACAGAGCTAGTGAGATGGAGTGAAAAACATCTAAATAGATTTCTCAAAAATCAATCCAGACTAACTACGTAGATACAACTGAAGTTAGGATTGCCTCCCAGGGTAAATCTCAAGGAAAGGTTTAAGACGATGAGCATTGACTTTGAACAACTTACCATTCTTAGGATCCTCTACTTCAATAGCACCATGACTCGCAATGTTACGTATGAGATAAGGACCAGACCAACGTGACCGTAATTTACCCGGAAAGAATTCCAGACGGGAATTATATAAGAGAACCTTCTGACCAATGAAAAATTCATTCCAAAGAATGTGTTTATCATGTGCCAATTTAGTTTTTTGCTTTGTAGGTCTTAGAACTTTTATAGGCATCATTTCTGATCTCCTCTAATTCATCGAGCTGGAGTTTTCTACGGTCACCGGCTTTATTTAAGTCAAAGTTCATGGTCTTGATAGCCCAGTAGGCTTGGTATTCTAACTCAACAGTGAGATCACAAGCTTTACCATAGACTAACCTGTAAGGAGACATGCCTATAGGGGTCTTAAATGCGGTATGGTATGCCCATAAAGCATCAGATAGCCGAAGTGGTCAATCTTTTCTACTGGGGTTAACCATTTTCTGTAGAATTTGCTTAATTTCCCTATTTGACACTTCCGCTTGACCATTTGTTTGTGGGTGGTAAGATAGGGCAACTTTATGGGTTATCCCATACTTAGACATGAGGCTCGCAATGACTTTATTGCAAAAATGAGTACCATTATCACTAATAATGGCTCTTGGTGTACCAAATCTAGGCAAAATTAAGTCTTTGAAGAAATTCACCACAACTCTATGGTCAGCGGTCTTGGTGGCTAAGGCTCCAACCCATTTGGACACATAATCTACTGCCAGAAGAATATAAGTGTAACCATAAAAAAGTGGAAAAGGACCCATGAAGTCAATACCCTATACATCAAATATTTCAACAACAAGGATAGATTGTTGGGGCCACTCATTCCTTTTGGTTATTCTCCCTAATTGTTGACATTTAGGGCAGGCTAAACAATAACTATTGGTGTCCTTAAAAAGGGTTAGCCAATAAAATCCTGACTGCAATTTTTTGCAACAGTTCGATTTGAGCTAAAATGGCCACCACCGGCCTGGTCATGACAGAAGGAAATGATAGACTGTTGTTCATCATCAAGGATACACCTATAGATAATTTGATTTGGACAGTACTTAAACAGGTAGGGGTTATCCCAAAAGTATTCCTTCACTTTGGTTAAAAACTTGTCTCTCTCTAACTTAGACCAATGATTGGGAATTTGGTTGGTCACTAAATAATTTACAATATCTGCAAACCACGATGCTCTAGAGATCTCAAATAATTGCTCATCAGGAAAGTAATCAGAGATAGGAGGTGAATTTGGAACATACTCAATAAAAAGTTCAGACAAATGATATATGACCACATTCTCTGAACCTTTCTTGTCACGAATTTTAAGGTCAAATTCTTGAAGGCGTAGGATCCAACGTATTAACCGTGGTTTGGCATCTTTCTTGGAAAGAATATGCCGCAACGCTGTATGATCACTAAAAATGATGACCTTAGATCCAATCAAATATGATCAAAACTTATCGAGGGCAAAAACAACTGCTAGCAATTCCTTTTCAGTGGTCGAGTAGTTAAGTTGGGCGTCGTTAAGAGTCTTACTTGCATAGTAAATCACAGATGGTAACTTATCCACTCGCTATCCTAAAACAGCCCCTACCGCAAAATTTGATGCGTCACACATAATTTTGAACGGAAAGTTCCAATCAGGTGGACGGATAATGGGTGCAGTAGTAAGGGCTAACTTTAACTGATCAAAAGCTGCCTTACATGCCTCACTGAACTCAAAAGGTGAATCCTTAGCTAGGAGATGGGTCAATGGCCTAGCTATCTTACTGAAGTCTTTGATGAATCTCCTATAAAAACAACATGACCTAGAAAAGCTTGAATATCTCTCACAAATTTGGAAACTTGGAGATTAGAAATAATTTCTATCTTAGCTTTGTTTACCTTGATTCTCGTATTAGAAATGGTGTGACCTAAGACTATCCCCTTTTTTACCATGAAATAACACTTTTCCCAGTTAAGAACTAAGTTAGTGTTATGACAATGTTTCAACACAAGAGAAAGATGATGTAGACATTCCTCAAAAGATGAACCAAAGACGGAGAAATCATCCATGAAAACTTCAAGAAAACGCTCGACCATATCGTAAAAAATACTCATATCGTGCCAAAAGGACGATAAGCAAATGTGCCAAAAGGACACGTGAAAGTGGTTTTCTCTTGGTCATCTGGGTGAACTGGAATCTGGTTGTAACCAGAGTAACCGTCTAAGAAGCAATAGAAGGCCTGACCTGCTAGTCTCTTTAATATCTGGTCAATAAAAAGAAGAGGAAAATGGTCTTTCCGGGTCATACTATTCAGCTTCCTATAGTTTATGCAAACTCTCCATCCAGTTTGAACTCTAGTGGGGACTTATTCATTATTTTCATTAGGAACTACTGTGATTCCTGACTTTTTGAGTACTACTTGGACTGGGCTCACCCATTGGCTATCTGAGATTGGATAAATAATGTTAGCATCTAGAAGTTTGATAACTTCGACTCTCACTACTTCCTTCATGTTAGGGTTAAGCCGTCTCTGAGGTTGCCTACAGGTTTTAGAGCCATCTTCTAAGTGGATCTGGTGTTGGACCACTAATGGGCTAATGCCTTTGATATCATCTATTGTCCAAACTATGGCTTCCTTATTTGCTATAAGGACTTCAAGTAGTTTAGATTCCTGAGTATGGGTCAGGTCAGAAGCGATCACTACAGGTAAAGATTTAGATTCACCAAGGTAAGAGTACTTTAGAGTGTCCGGTAATGGTTTCAGCTCTACCTTAGGTGGCTTCTTCTCAGTTACAGAAGTAGAGGCTTATAATGGTGTTAATGGTTCAAACTGAGCCTTATACTTGGGTGTATCTATGACTGGAACATAATCTGACATAGAGTTGCCCTCTCTAAAATAACTTTCTTCATCAAAATCAGCTCCAAAATGTGTCAAACATTGTTGCAATAGGTCCTCGGGATAGGAATGCTCAAAGGTTTGACTGGACAAAGACTCAATGAGACAAAGCTCAACTGACTCTAGGTCACCTGGTTGTTTCATCAAGCTAAATACATTCACTTCTACTTTCATGTTCCCAAAATTCAAGGTCATGTTTCCATTCCTACAATTGATCAAAGCATTTGCGGTTGCTAAAAATGGACGACCTAAGATGATGGGAATCTGTTTACCTTGGCTAGGCAATGTATCTAGCATAATAAATCTATAGGATAATAGAAATCAGCTACTTTGACAATTACATCCTCAATAATTCCCCTAGGGATCTTTACTGATCTATCTGCCAATTGAATTCTCACATCAGTTTTTTTTAAGATCATTCAATCCTAACTGCTGATAGACTGTATAAGGTAGCAAGTTCACACTAGCACCTAGATCTAACAAAGCCTGGCCTGCAAAATGTTTTCCTATCCTACAAGTGACAGTGGGACTACCGGGGTCTTTATGTTTGACCACAGCATGATTTTAGAGAAAGGAGGAACAATGTTGGGCTATAAAGGCTTCTTTGGGAATGTTGGTTTTCCTTTTGACTAAGTCTTTTACAAATTTGGCATATGATGGAATCTGTTTAATAGCTGTAAGAAACGGGATATTAATTTGGAGGTTCTGAAATACTTCCAAAATATCATTATATTGAGATTCCTTCTTATGGTTGACCAGTCTAGAGGGAAATGGTGCAAGTGGAACCTGGACTACTAGAGTAGAAGTGGATGGCTTGGAGGTAGGACTCTCCTTAAACACCTTAGGAGGGGAAGTCTTCTAGCTAGAACTATCACTCTCAGTGGGTAACTCAACCTTGTTGTCTACTTGCTTACCTGATCTAAGGGTAGTAACGAAATTCACATGATCACTAGATTAGTCAGATGTAGAGGTAGTTTCTATCTGATTTACTGCTTTACCCCTAGGATTAGGTTCTGGTTGACTAGGCAAAGTGCCTCTCTGTCTCTCAGTCATGACTGCAGTAAGTTGACTTACTGATTCTGGACTTGCAACTGGCTCTTAGTTAGGATATCTAAATTTGCCTCAAATGTCTGGATCCTCTGATTGGATTGCTTATTGGACTATTCTAAGTTCAGGGCTCAACATTTGGATTGTATCCGCTAAATTAGGACCAGAAGTTTGTTGTGGGACTGGAGCGACATAAGTACTTATGGGATCAAGTATTAACTCTCTGTTAGGGTTCTGCTGGTAAGGAATGAATTGATGTTGTTGGACCATTTGACCCTGATGTTGTGGTTGCTTATTTTGGTTACCTTGAAAGCCTTGGGGACCACCTAAATTCTGCTGGGCATATCTTGCCAAGGTGGGAAATTAGGGTGATACCTAGTATCTGGATGATATGTTTAGCTAAATGAATTTGACGTCGATTTCCTGTAGGTAGAGAAAGCACATACCTCTGAGGTCTCTTGAGCACTAAAGTTTGGACACACATGGGTGGAGTGATCCGTGCTAGAACAACTATAGCATGGTTCAGTAATACTCATAAGAGGGCTCTAGTTATTCCTAGTGGTCTAAAGTGTAAATGCATCAAACTTTTGCCTCAACAAATTCATTC
This sequence comes from Macleaya cordata, assembly GCA_002174775.1. Taxonomy (NCBI): domain Eukaryota; kingdom Viridiplantae; phylum Streptophyta; class Magnoliopsida; order Ranunculales; family Papaveraceae; genus Macleaya; species Macleaya cordata. The sequence goes on along the minus strand of MVGT01001316.1, from coordinate 42,262 downwards.
CATTTGTTAGATTCTCCATGATAGATTTTAATTCAGAATCTGGCTTGATCTCATACATCCCAGGCTTTTTAGGTTCCTTCACATTCCTAGAAAATTCATCGGAAGAACTATTCCAATTCTGTGCATTTTCAGCTAGTTCCTCTAAAAAGGTGTAGGCTAGGTCAGGAGTTTGGTCTTTGAAATTACCCTTATGCATAGATTCTATCATGGTATGGTTCATAGGTGTAAGACTATAAAAAAAATGGACCAATTGTGCCTTATCATATCCATGGTGTGGACATTTAATCAATAAGTCATGAAACCTCTCCCAAGTTTGATAAAATTCCTCATCTACCTTCTCCCTAAAATTACTAATGTCATCCCTCATTGACTCAGTTTTTTGCATGGGATAAAACTTGTTCATAAATTTACGTGCAAGTATATCCCATGAATTAATAGAGTTAGGAGGGAGAGAATTCAGCCATGTGGCTGCCTTATCTTCTAAGGATAGAGGAAAAAGGCGCAATTTAACATCTTCTTCATTCAAATTTGAGGCACGTAAAGTGTTGCAAATAGTTAGGAATTTTTCTAAATGACTGTACAGTTGTTCACTTTCCATACCATAAAATTTTGGCAACATATGAATGGTAGAGGGATTAATTTTAAATTGAATGGCAGTATTGGCAGGGAGAACAATACATGTGGGAGGATTAGCCGAAGCCGGTACAAAGTACTGATTTAAAGTTCTAGGCTGTTTTGGAATTCCAGCATTGTTAGCCATTGGCAGTTCTAGAACTCCTCCATTGTCACCCATGGTTGGAATTGGTGCTGATAAAGAAGTAAAAGACCATTTGATTTTACGAATTTGACGAAGAGTTCGTTCAACCTCTAGATCTAACGGCTCTAATTTGTTTATCTAAGATCGATGACCATGCATATCAAGAAGAAGACTGGACTGGACTCGAAGACTCGATCTAACTAATTCACACAAAAAATTAGGTTAAAAAAGATAAAAATAGAAACAAAATCCTAAAAAAAAAACTTAAAGGACTAGACTTGGGTTACCTCAAAACAAACCACAAAAATGATTTGGTCTAATCTTGAATCAAATATGGGAAATAACTTTTAAAATAATCCTAATTCAAGATTAAGCTAGACCAGCTCCTATACTCCTGTCCAGAGACTGACAAGGGTCATACCAGTTAAGGCCGCCAAATCGAAAAAAAGTAGTCACGTTAGATACGGTAGTAGGAGAAGCACACCTGCTTGCTTAATCCTGGGTGATCCCCCTATCTAAGATACTGTCTGATTATCCCAATTTGAAAGAGCTCACTGGAGTATCCCAATGTGAATCTCTTTTCAAGAGCCTACTGAGCTCCAAAACATCCTAAGGCCAATGTCTAATATTTTTTTAAATTAATTTTGTCTTTGGATAATTATGCACAGGTGGTGATTTGTGGGCCAAGGAAATGGGTCATCACTCCCGACCTTATCTTGTTGTGGGTTCTGCCCTTAAAATATTTTAATGCAATAAATGCAAACAAAAATAAAAATGCATAATCACCACACAATAAATTAACCCACTTACACAAGCTTTGTGGGTGAAAAGGGCTACTTACTACCCACACAAGGTGGGGGATGAACGGTTGTAGTCGAATCGGGCCACTAGATTGATTATTTAGTATACGAACCCGATGGGCCGAAACAAGGCGGTAAATCACCTATTTACCCCTTGTTGTCATTCTCTACAAAACCAAGTGAGTGCACACAAAAAAATAATAAAAACTGTAAAATGAGTCCTAAAAATGTCTCTAAAGAACCTAAGCTATTGTTGAATGCACCTAAAAAAAAACTCTAAGTTATCCTAAACTAAGGTGAAGGACCTAAACTATTAAAAAAAAAAGTACTAACCTGGTCCGTTGCTCCCCTTTTTTTTTCTTGCTTCATCCCGATGCAAATTGTAATCTTTGAAGAACCCTTAAGCTTTCATCAATAATATCTTATCGAATCCAATAAGCGTAAGGTCAAACAAATATAACAAATAACAAGGAACAGATGACAGAGAGTAACAAAAATAGACTGAGTTAGTAACAAGAACTAAACTAGGCTACTGTGTTTTTTTTTCAAACAAAAGCTAAGTTATAAAAAACAATTAACCAAATAGAAAAACTAAACTATAACCTAAGTGTACCCAAAGGACACCTAATAAAAAAATAAAAAAATTCGAACACAAGCCACAACCCTTGAAATTAGGGAAAATGCTACAAGCACCTTGGATTTGCACCTTTGCTAATACCTCTGATTATTTTATTCAAATTAGACCAAAATTAGACCCACGTTAGACCAAATTAGACTCAAATTAGACCTCGGGTACAATTTTGTGTGTAAATCCGGGGTGCTTGTAGCATTACCCTGAAATTAGAGTCACTGAAAATTTTGAAAATAGTTCAACTTGCAACAAATATATAAATCTACCAAATCAATTCACCGAACTAATAAAATTAACAACTTACAGATCCCACAGAATGATAATCATGTAGAAACAGTTGGCAGAATCTAATGTTGGATCTTGAAGATAACAAGCACAAGATTTTTAGCAGATTAGAAAAGTAGCCAACTAAGTTGAACTAGTATCAAGCCTTTAAAGTGAAGAACAGTAGGGCAGTAGATCTTGTGGGTCCGATGGATCAGGTACAGAAAAATAAACAGGAAAAATTAGCCAAAAACCCCTACTTGAAACGTATTTTAGGATTTAGCCCAACAAACGTTTTCATTTACTCTGAGGCTCCTGAGTAACTGACTGAAACCCTCTCCGACAGGGTTTTACTAAAACCCTTAGTCTATAAATTACATGCACTGAAACCCCCAGGGGCCTTAGAATAAAAGAAAACGTTTGTTGGGCTAAATCCTAAAATATTTTTCAAGTAGGAGTTTTTGGCCAAAATCTCCAAATAAACAACCTAAACAAAAACTAAAACAAATCCAAAAAAAACAACTAGTGGATGAACATGCCTAAGCAACTAACAAAATCAAAGAAAAAAATAAGTACTACAAAAAAAAAATTTGAAACGAAGCTGATTCCCTCTTCTTTTTTTTTCTTTTGAAAAACCTAAAATAAAATAAAATAAAGAGTGCTACAAAAAATATAAAATAAAATATAATAAACTCCTAGAGAAGAAACTAACGAAGAACTATTGACAAACCCTAAGATTGAATAATCTTTAGAAGAAAAGTTAACCTAAGAAGAAATCACAGAATTATTGTATTGAAAAGGAAATCCTAAAGATGCTGAATAAAAATAACCACTAACTATACCGATGCTTCCTTTGATTTTTTTTTTTCACGACTGTAACAATGAAAATGGAGTAACTACAGTATAAAAATAGGAAGGTTAAAACCAAAGAGAGAACAAGAGTAAAGTCCGCACAAAACTCAAAAAAATAAAAATAAAAAATATGAAGGAAGCGATTGTTTTTCAATGATGGACTTGCCCCTGGTACTCTTGATTGCAAAATAAATTCCTACACCGATGCTTCCTTTGATTTTTTTTTTCACGACTGTAGCAATGAAAATGGAGTAACTGCAGTATAAAAATAGGAAAGTTAAAACCAAAGAGAGAACAAGAGTAAAGTCCCCACAAAACTTAAAAAAATAAAAATAAAAAATATGAAGGAAGCGATTGTTTTCCAATGATGGACTAGCCCCTGGTACTCTTGATTGCAAAATAAATTCCTGCAGTAGACAGAGTAGGAAACAAAGGTAAGTTATGATCGAAGAAGAAAAAAAATAAAATAAAATAAAATGAAAGGGAGGGAAAGAAGAGATGGGTGGCATCCCAATAGCTTAAATCTGAAATAAAAACTTCGCTGGATCTTTTAACTTGAATCAACAACGATGCCATTTCATAGGTGTAAAATATTGAGATTAAATTTGTCATTGTGGACGTCACACCAATACAAAAACCTGCAACTTCTTTACTAAAATACCAAAGCGGTAAGTAGGATATCGAATCAAATCAAGTAGAGAACCGATGAAAAGAAATTAATTTCAGATTAACTTGGTGAGATTAAAAGGAGTGATATATTGAGAATGATTTTGGGACTGCTGAAATAAATAAATAAACTAAACTAAATTGATAATTTAGGAATAAATGAGATAGATTCTCAAGAGAATGGAATCCACCACCACAGATCCATGCAAATAATTTAGCATTCACATACTTTTTATCTATGTATCCACCAGAATTTCTTCCTTATTCTAATGTAAATAAGAACAGGCATTTTGTATTACCTAGATGGCAATCACAAAGAATCCTTTCCTTATTTTTAATCAATTAAAAACTGAAGAAAAAGAATATAAACTTCATTGATAAAGATTTATGATTCCTCCAATGCTCCAGAGGAGACGTTGATTATTAAGATCTTCATAGAAGTCTCTCTGGAGGAAAACATAATAAAAAGAAAAAATAAATACTAAACTAAAAGCATTTCAGCCATGGTGGCTTCATCCCTCTCTTGAAATTAAATTAAGCAGACATAATAAATAAGAAAGAAAAATATAAATAAAATTGTATTACTGAAATAAATGTATTACAACTAAAACTGAAAATTAAACTCTCTATTTCTCTCTCACTGTACTACAACTCTCAGTACTCTGGAATGATTACAACTGATGGGAATGCCCTCTATTTATAGTTTTTCTGGAGGCTGCACCAACGGTTGAGATGATTCTGGAGGATCCAATAGTCTTCAAAACTTATCAGCAGCGGAATGACCCAGATTGATTAGGGTTTTGAAATAGACGGTTAGGATAACAGATGGAGGATAAAATGCTAATTCAAAATTTGAATTTGAATTATAGATCTGTGTGAAAATAGGATAAGGCAAATTTAAATTTGAATTTGAATATGAATTTGAATCTTGGATTTGCCTGAAGATAATGATCCAGTGCTGCTCAGATTCTGATTCAGTGCAGCTTCTAAGGCTCGAACGGCCTCTTGTGTTGTAGAGTGACCCAGTTTTCCTTTATTTCTCTTCTTTGGGCTGATTCACATACTTTTTGACTCATTTTGTGGACTTCCAAACTTAATCCTAAAAAATGATCACAATTAGCACTTTTTTTAACAATGCTAAGGCTTAGTAAAATGTTATTTGAGGGTCGAATATTGCAGATTTGAGTGCTTATCAACTGACTAAATGGTGCATGTTTCAACAAGAAGTTTCCTAATAAAACATCATACCAGAATTATGTGAAAGGTCCATGTTCTTATGTTTGTCGAATTTCGTGTCAAAGGTAAACTCAAGATGGTCAATGTAACTTGAGTTAGAGTCTAGTGAGTCTCGGTTCAANGCTGTTTAATGGCTATGGGAATGCCTACCCAAGACTTGTTCGAGTATTTTACTCGAATTTTCACCATATTGATGAGAAGGATTTCAAGTTTTCAACTATGGTTTGTGGAAAACCGTTTATTGTGGATAATCCTCTCATTGCCTCTCTCCTCGAGTTCGAGGATGATGCGGAGGCACTTCAATTCCCACCCGAGCGCGACACTGAGGAGGAATATTTGCCTAGCGCCGAAGCCATTGCAGAAGAATTGGCTGGGGAACGTTTTGGGTGGAGAAGAAGTTTCCCTGC
>MVGT01001316.1:5196-21494 GCA_002174775.1 Macleaya cordata | reverse complement strand
ATTACATATGTGCGAAGTTAATAACGAATCAATAAGGCTCTTTGCATTCAGTAGAGCCTTCCATATATTTTGCATACAAATTTTCTACTAAGGACAGGTTTTTCCTCTCCTAGGTAATGTGAAAAGATCGAAATTTTAGAATGCAAAACGGAAGTCTCCACCAAAAGCAAAAGCTCATAGACCTATCAATTTTAGTGAATATTGAACAGGTAACTTAATTACTAATTTGTTGCACATATATAATGCTCCATGGGAACTGAAAACCTAGCTTTTTTTGACCAAGTTATCTACTATAAGAGTCATATATACTGGAAAAGTACAGTTGCCCCTTTCTTTTTTTTTGTTCTTATATAATTGACATTTTTTGCTTCCTTAGAAGATAAGACAGAATTAGTAGGTCAACCTAATTTGTTAAACAAGAAACATGAGAGAATTAAGTTATGTAATAATTCTTTTCTTGAGCGCACATCTTTTTAAAAATTTTCTAAAAGAAATTAATTAGGAAAATCCATAAGCCACAAGACAGACAACAACTTCATTAAATTAATTTTCTATTCCCTCTAATAATATATAGTGTGAAAACCCTATGCTACGACTCATACTTTTCCAAACAAAACCACGCTTTCTTCAAGCAACTTTAACTACCGACATGATATATAACGACCCACACCCCTATTGTTACATCATTAAAAAGTTGATTGAACTCGAAACACAGAAAGAGATTTATTACAGTATTTATACAGTATAAAAATCAATCATACGGCTTAATTACGTACGAGATGATGACTACTAGTTTAAAGTATCAAAGCAGCAACCCTTGTGGTTTCAAAAACAGGATATAATACTAGACAAACTTGGCATGCAGCCATGTAAATTAATTATAGGATCGACATACAGTATATAATCAAAATATTATAAGTTATGCTAATAACTTATGCTAATAAAAGAAAGAAAACTATGCGTATTATTTCATAAACCATCCTATCAATATATAGGACTTTAATTACTTACCTAGGGATCCAGTTTAACACCACAACTTAACTGTGTAGATCTACTATTTATAGATATTAATGTAAACAACTAATTATATAGGTCGGTCTACCTCCAATCAAGAGACCGTGACCTACTATTATTGTTAACCTTTGAATCCTAAATAATCTAAGTAGGAATTAAAACTACTTCTAAATTTGATTTATACCCATCTTACTAATAAAATAGTAAGTTAAATTTCTATTCTTTGTGACCAAGCAACCTGCCTTCTAAAATAAAACGTTCTTTCCCCACTCTCTAAAGGGGCTGATATTAGGTAATCCATTTGGAGGGCTATGGGTTCTTTGGGGGTTTAAGTTCAAAGCCCAAAGCCCAAATTCAATCTCTAGTTTGAAATTTTAAAGGAGCTTCCCTTTTTGAATATATAGTTACAGTCCACCAAATAAAAAATACACCCCACTATTACCACATTCTCTTAAATACACCCCCACCACGGCCCAAAGCCCAAAATCAATCTCTAGTTTGTTATCACTAAAGTATTTGTTGATGGATAAGAAATCTCGAATATGTATGTGGCTAATAAAGGTCAAAACCTAAGTAGCCAGATCATGGAGTGGGAGCAGAAACGGGAACGGGAGCGTGAGCGGGAGCGTGAGCGGGAGCGTTTGAGTGGCTAATTAAGAAATGTTCAAGTTACAAAGCGTCTTCGGAGCGTCTATATATAGTTCAAAAAAAATTTAATATTAAAACTTAAAATTTCAATATTTTTGACAGTATATACAAACAAACTTAAAATTTTAATATCTTTTAGTCAAATTAAAAGATTTAGAATGATGTAATTTTTAGTGTCATCCTTATAGAAACATATTCCTTAAATCATCTCTATAGGAGCCATACAAACTGGTGTAAACAAAGTGTAAATACAAATTAGGTGTTTTAAATTAAAGATTTGAGTGGAAATATCTCGCTTAAATAAATATGCATCCTATTTATTTTAACATAATTTTTATACGAAATCTGCATGTTTGACTTTTTAAATCTTCATAAATTAATTCTCTCTTGGAAAGAGATAAACATCCACCTTTTTAGGAACCTCAAACTACTTTGGAAAGTGGGTTTTTCTAACCTTAGTTTTATTTATGAATGAAATAGATCGCGGATTGAAAAACTCTAAACCGTGGATCCAAAAATTTAAAACTGCAAATCTAATGCGGATCCGCTCCCGAACTGTGAATCCGTGATTTGAGAGCGGGATCGGCACCCTATATAGACGGATTCGATTACTAAGGTCAAAAATCTCATGTTTAACGCCCCAATATATAAAACATAAAACCCAAACATATTAGGGATAAATGAAATCAGACTTGCTTAACTCATTAAAATCAGAGTTTACAAGACCAATATGCATATATCAGATTTTGTGTATATGACTATATATGTTATACCTCAATTTTCGGAACCTATAACTTTACCTGGTCACGAAGATCCTAGACATAAAGTGTAAGAGTAAGATGGGTAAAATAGGTTTGAAAGTAAAGATGAAAACAATTTTCTGATTCAATGATCGACTTTGAAAATTCATTGTGATTAAGTCAAAAATCCAAATTGGGTTCTTTTGAAAGTTCAAGATGTGTCTATTTTTTTTGAGATCTTCAGCAATAAAAATCTTTAATTTTAAAATCATACAAAACAGTCGGATAATTGAAATACTTGCACTCAACCAAAAAGTGTATCAACAGCTCTAAAATTATTTTACCTCATTATTTATAATTTAAATTGTATTCTTTAATTTTACAATTAAATTGGAAACGTAGGGCTAAAAACTTCGTGTTCAGACCAAACCCCAAAAATAATCAGAAGGCCATGAAAAATGTGGATCAAAACAGGCTTTCTCACATACATTAAAGAAGCAGCAAATAGAGTGCCGACTTTGAATATTTTTTGAAAATAGCAAACAACGTTCAAAAATCATGAAAATTTAACACATAAAAGTTTCATATTCTCTGATCGCAGGGATATAAATTAAAAATAAAAATTACATATTATAAAAGAGATAAAGTTAAAATAATCATAATACTTCAGATTTTTAAAAACTTAAAACATTCAAGATAGTGATCAAAACTTGTCCCAAATTAACCTAAAGCATCTAATATCATCCCATGATAATTAATAAGTATGGACAACTTTAAAATAAATAAAACTAATTACATAAGCAATAATACTAAAATCACAAATATACACCCAATATATGATTGGAAGGGTTTATAGAAAGGCTTAAGGTTTAAAAACTTGTAATACCCCAAAACTAACATATTTAAGATGGTATTATACCCATTTGGGTGTGTATTTATTTGAGAAATAAATTTCTCATATGCATGGAAATTGCATGGAAAGCATTAAGAGAGTTATCTCTAAAAAAAAAATTATTTAATTAATTAATTAAAATAATAAAAAATATTATTTTAATCAAAAAAAACGTGGGCTGCGCTACAGTAGCCGGCGGCTACTGTAGCAGCCCACTAACAAANCCCATATACCCCATCCAAATATATATTATTAAAAATAAGCATGGAAATAAAAAATTATTCATATTTTTCATAACAAGCATTGAAACAAAAAATCAATTCTTTATCAACAAATAAAAATCAATTCATATTTTTCATATCTCATATATATATTGGCTTATTTACCATTTTAATCATGGAGTTAGATTGAAACTCATACTCGATGAATGTCTCAAATGGAAATCCGTCGATCTTATTCTCTTCTTTTATTTATTTTTCTCTTCTAGAAAGAAGTCACGATTAGGAAAAAGAAAAAGAAAAAAAAAAGAGGTTGAAGTGTCTAAACATGGTTTGGGATTGTATTTGTAAATAGTGAAAATATGTAAGGGTAAGATTGTCTTAAAAAAATATCATAATTGATTCCAGGGGAATGGGAATGACAATCCCACCTCCCCCCACGGGATTGTTATTCCCCCTAAATGAGGGAATCTCACATTCCCAGGAATGTGATTCCAGCCTGATTCTGCGAACCAAACACAAGCTTGGAATCACATTCCTGGGAATGTGATTCCATTCCTGCAATCCAAACATGCTATAAGGGTTTTTTTCTTGGGAAACTTGACCCAATAGACCGATCCAACGTGGGGTTCAGCCGAATAGTTCGGCATAATTTTGGCGCAAGATTTGTAATCTTTCTCCTTTTCTCGGACTATTTTGCCCCATATATAAACCAGAGTCCCGATTGGAGACTCTGCGTTTTTCCTCTAAAACTTTTAATTATCTACATCTTCTTCACTTCTCTTTACCTTCTTCTCATTCTCTTAGGGCAGAAAAATCACGGTGAAAGTACTTTGATCTGTTCTCCAAAATAGGTAAGATTCTCTTCTCTCCCATCTCGATTTGTTCTCTCTTCTCTCCTATCTTGATCTGTTCTCTCTCTCCTCTCGATCTATTTTACGAGTTTTTTCTGTTGATCTTGCTGAACCTTTGTTTACTACTACTACAAAGAACTCTCTTGCTTTAATTATTTACTCTTTTTGTTGGATTATTATGATGCAAAAATCCATCTTAAAACCCTTACATCGTTTAGGTTTTTTTTGGGAAAATTATCTCAACATCCCCAAATACATTTCAGTTTTAAGTTTTTATTTCTTTTTGCTTTCAGACTTTGTTTTTCAGTTTCTGATAATATAGTGTAGTGGAATATACAATAAGTTGTTACATTCATTTACCCAAATTGTGTACATCAAAATAGTGGGTTTATTCTGCTTCTTTTTTCCTTCTTTTCTTTACTGTGTTTTGGCATTTATCTATGAAATTACTACTAGCTTGACTATAAATCTTAAATCCTGGTTTGAATTTTAGGGTAGAACCCTTAATTACTGCTAGACTATTTAAGGGCTTGATAGGTTATTTTGTTGATTCCTTTTAAGTTTGATGGTTGCTAGCTCATAACATTTAACTTCCAAAAATATATAAATGTGATAATTAAGCTTTTCTAATTAATAACTTTGGTTATACTTATGGATATTAATCATATATATCTATCTTGTTTAAGTACATTTCAATGACTTGATAACTCGTTTATACAATTTTTTTTCTTTTTGCTAGCAAATTTTTTTTTATAGAACTAACTTTGTGATTAGGTTTTATTAAGTGTCTCAGCATGCTATTGTTAATCATGATTGGAAAATAGGTAATCTTGCATTTTATGAAAACTTTGAACCGATGACTTCTATTGTGCTGAATTGAAAGTGCTTAAGTTTTAAATTTTAGCATTTTAGTTAGGTTTTTTAGTTTCTTTTTTTTTGGTTAAGTTCCAGGACTTCTAAAGATACGCCAACATGATTATGTGCCTGGAAAGAGATATTGAGGTATGTATGAGTTCTCTGTTGTGATTTCTATATCTACTCTTACTTGGTGTGAGTTATACAACCCATGTTTGTGCATGTATAGTTCACTATTTTAGTTAATATTTAGCAATTCATTCATCGATGTCATCCCATTTTGCTATCTATCAAGAAACTTTTGTCTAATATCAAGAAATTCATACCTATCTATTTTGCAATTGACATATATTCTGAGTTTTGGCCTTATGACAAAAACTTGTCTATGCAGATTTTTATTTTGAGAACCTTATATTCCTATTACAACTCGAGGCCCTAGTTTATATTACTTAATTTCTTTGATAGATATCTTATTTAACTTGATTTAGATGCATTTTATGGAAGGCTATTGGATTGAATTTCAAACAAAAGGGCATGTCAAAGTGGCATACCCTTGTGCAGTCACAATGTCATGCTCTTTGCAGCCACGGTGCCATGTCCTTCTTAATTTGTTATAATGGCAACAACTCTGTTAGGTGCAAAAACTTACAAATTCAGTTAGTTTTGGCTTGCATGCAAACCAGACACTTAGCACCCACTAATTGGTTTTTTTCAAATTTTCATTTTTTCATGATAAAACTTAGATTTTCTAACGAAATTTACCTTTCTTCAGTTCTTTAATCTTTTGAGATTCTCTAAAGACATTTACCTTGACAATTCAGGTAAGGATTTCAATCTAAAGGCAGAATACCTTTCACTTCCACTTTCATCAATTATTTCAAGATTTAGTAATGTTTTAGATATGTAGCAATGTGATAACATTTAGAACAAGAAAATGAGTTTCTTTAGAAGTGATTGAGACGATAAATGTTTTTGGTCATTTGGACATACTCTTTGAAACAGGGTAACATATCATAGTGGGTACACTTAAATGTTAAAAAATTAAACTCCTTCTTTGATAGTTGATTCTTTTTTTGTTTGAAGTCTTAAGTAAGGATCCTTGTCGCATCAAAATAAGTACTAGTTTGTAATCTTTTACGTGTAGTTTTAAGGTTAGGATAACGTTCCTGATTTTAAGCTTGAAAGTGATTTCTCATTTGATTCCCTATTCTGATGAGGTTTCGTTACAAGATGGGTTTTTATCTCTCTAACACCAGGATTTCGGGTTCGAGTTAGGGAAGTGGAAATAGTTCGCCATTACATCGCTCAAAATGTTCCTTTCCTCAAGGCTTTTGCTCAGGCATAAGTTTCTATTCTTGGATTGTAAGTTTTTTTTTTAATTTTTTGGCCGATTTAGTGAATTCATTTTGCTCATGAGGTGTTTGTTTGGTGTTGTCTCAGTTATGAGTTAGCGTGCCTACCATGACGAGGCTAAGATCACGATCTTCGAGTTGACGAACAATGTACTACAAGAACTCAAAATGCATAATTTTTTGATCATAGTAAGTTTACTATGTTAATGAATTCACATTTTTCTTGTAGAATTTCTTGATTAGGTTACGATGACTGTGAAATAGTTCCGATGATCGTGAAAATAATTGTGAAATAGCTCAGAGTAAGTTCAGGATGATCCACTTTTTTCTTGCAAAATTTCTTGATTAGGTTCCGATGATTGTGCAATAAGTTAAGATGATTGTGAAAGAGTTCCGATGACTGTGAAATAGCTCATAATAAATTTAGGATGATCCACTTTTTCTTGCACGATTTCTTGATTTTGTTCCGATGATTGTGAAATAGATTCTGATTATTGTGAAATGGTTCCTTGTAAGTTTATGATGATTCACTTTTTTTCTTTAAAGATTTATAGAGTAGGTAAGATGATCATGAAAGTATGGAGAAATTTTATGCAGAATGTTGTGCTACAACCCATCAATTGGCATTTCCCAGGCTGGGAATATCCAGTTAGAACATCAGGTTAGTATGCATCAACAAATCCAATTTCAGGAAGATGGCCAAGTGGTAAGACACTCACCTCACAAAATGGAGGTTGAGGGTTCAATTCTTCCTGGTGGCCACTCCCACAATAAGATTTTAACCAGGTTGTAGGTAGATAGGGAGGTCTAGGGACTAGTCGGGTGCTCTAAGAGGCCTGGACACCCTAGACCTCAAAAAAAAAAAAATCCAATTTCTTATAATCAAATGTCAGGGGAGAAGGCTGGATGCTACTAGTAATCATCTAGTATAAGTCTAGTCAATTTTCTTATTGGCCTTTCTCAAGTTTTGGCTAAAGCTATGAACAATGTGCTAGAGTTATAAGGGGATTGAAGGCGAAATCAACAGTTCTGATTGCATAGATAAGGTAACCAATAAGCTGGTAAACAATGTGTTGGGTTATAAGGGGTTAATTTTTGTTGTCTTTAGGGGTGAAAACAATTAAGCAGCTTTTTAGTTAGCTTTATGTCTATTGTAACATATCTTTTGGTCAATCGTTGGAAAAGATGAACTGAAAATAGTCCAATGGTTTTTTGTTTTTGAATAAGATTGAAGATAAATCTAACATTGGTAGCTCTGATCGAATTTGTTTTTGGCTTTGTGATTATTGAATTTGTTTTAGGCTTGAGTCTTTTAGTAAATTGATGGCATGGCTTATTTGTGGGTTTGAGTTTTTTTTTTTTGGTTGAAGGGGCAGTTTGTGGCCTTTGAGCAAACTTGGTAATGGTAGATTTTAATAGCTTTCATCTATTTGTTTTGTTATAGAAGATTTGTAGGATAGTTTTTTATATATAAAACTGCGTGAGTAATGTTTCGGAGTATCTGAAAATAATACAACAAACAATTATCTCCTCATGGTACAAAGTCCTTGCATTTATGGTCTGAAATGTTTTTGTTTAAGGTTTCTAAATTGCCTAATGTTAATGTTTTGTAATCAGTTGTAGTCATTTCGAACAATATGAACTAATCATTTTCTTTTCATGACTTTTCAACCTGCAATTTTATAATCTACTTTTGAATGCTCTTTTTCCTGTAAACCACTTTATAAGTTTTGTTGTGGTTATAATGTGTTGCTCTTTTTTCTTCTTTGATTGTGTTTGTTTTTGTTTTTATGTTGTTTGAGAGGACTTCCATTGTCAAAAGAAGAGGGATGAGAAGAAAGAAAGGAATGTAGCAGGAATAAAAGGTTACGCATTGGTCAGCTTGGTCTTTGCTAGTTGAAAGTTTTTCCCTTTATCCTTTTTGTATTTCATGTTATTTCTATACTGTAATCTTCCTCATGGAATGTAAATGTGTTATAAATGGTAATCTCATTTTTTAGTTTATGATATTTGATGATGGAGAAGGATCTTTTTACTTAGTAATTTCTCTATTCATTGTACGTAAATGCCTAATTGGGTATTGAATGAACTATATTCTTTGCTAAAATTTTATTTATTATGCTATTTTGATGTTTTATGGCACATAATCATTTCTTTTTGCAAGAGATGTTGGTGACAATGGTCGTAGCGGTGGTGGTGGCAATAGTGGTGAAGTGTTGGTCGTGGTAATGAGGTAGTGGCAGCTATGGTGGTGTTCTTGAATTTGTGGTGGTAATGATGATAGCAGCGGTGATGGTGGTGGTCGTCGTGAGTATCGGAAGCCGTCTATGAGATTTGGGGGCCCGAGGCGAACTTATAAAATGGGGCTCCTATATATTAATAGTAAAAATTAATAAATGTCCAAAAAAAAAACATTTATTAACGATCTCAAAAAAATTGTGAAGCACAATGTAGTTCTCATATTAGATCCAAACCAATGTCAATGCAACAATACCTACAATCATACCCTAAAAATTCTCGTGGCAATGAATACCACCCAAAAAAATAAAAAAAGAGCATGATCACTTAAATGTTATTCTTCTAGCATTATTTGCTGCAAAATCACCAATTTATGCTAGCATAATATTTTTTTATGGGATTATGCTAGCATAATCAAGTTTTGCTATTGACTAAATTTTTTAAGAAAGAAAGAGTCAAAGAGAGAAGGTTTGGGTGTTTTAGTTTCATCTGAATAAAGAGTTTTTCTTTCTCTATTTGCTAGGTTTGATCGTATTAGAGAGAGAGAGGGTTGAGAAGTAGAAGATGAAGTAATGAATGAAATGTAAGAAGGGGCGCAAATTTTATGTTCACTTGTCATCCTTTGAACTTTAGGGTGTGGATTTGGCTTAGTGAAGAAGACTTAATGGCTAAGAAAAATTTAGATAAAGGATAAGCTAAAGAAAAACTTGGGTTACTATCAGAGTCAATTGTGCAATGTAATGTAATTAATGGAGGTAAGCTAAAAGAAAAAAAGGGGGAGTCAGGTGGGTAGCGTGACTGAGTGAATGAGAAGTTAAATTAAAACTAGTCTAACCCCCAATTTCACCTACGGTTTAACTTCCCATCCAACCATTTTGGTTTCTTAAAATTAACCCAACCTAACAATATGCTAATAGAATGCAAACAGTATGATAAGTATGTTAACAATATACTAATTGGGTTAAATTTAAAAATTCTTTGTTGCTTGGGGTGGAAGTGAAAATGCGATTTCAATCAGTATTGACAATATCTCTCGTAGCAGTGAATGGTTCTAATACTACCATTCGGTTTCACTCCAAACGGTATTCGCATAACCAGGGTCGTTAATGATAAATGGATGTTAGAGTACCATTCATGCATAATCCAATCCGTATACTAAGTTACACATAAAGTAATTGTTGAAAGAATGTTAAACTACCATTGATATGCAACTCATTTTGTATCTAATGTTTCGCATACAGTCAGTTTTGAATAGATGTGTGTGTACCATTCATAAGTATTGAGTGTCAGATATTAGTGCTTTTGTAAATTTCACTCAAAGGCTTCATTTTTTTCCCAAACAAAACCAGCTACAATAAAGTTGCGGTTACCTAAGGATTATATATATATATACATACCATGTATCTAGTACGTAACTGTTGCAAATTACCTAATAGAAAAACTTCATGTTGAATATGTTCATGGTGGTTTGCATACATAAGTCTTTAGATCAGATTATATTACCTAACCAATAAACGATTTCATTACATCATATCATCTATCCTGCTTTCAGTGCAAATGTATGTGAATGGTGCATAAACAGATTTACCTATGCACTAGTGAAGGGAAATCAAATCTTAGAAAGATCTAAATTGATTTTATGTTGTATTCAAACACAATCAAGTTTGACATCGTCTTTGTTCAATACATTAATTTAGTTTTTGTGGTGTATTCAAACTTATGTTATAGACAAAATTACAACAACCACATACAAAGTACATTCAAGAGTAAAATTAAGTGCACTTTGAGCTATGCACGGGTTCACCACTTGAATATCTTCACCTCAATACTTTTATTTTTACCCTTGAGCTAACTCCTCCCCCAACCAAGTGATCTAATCACTCCAATCGGTCTTCATATCCGATCCAAATAAACTAAACCCAACAACACATTTATAGATCAAACTTAAGCTTTATTCTCTCTTAATCTCTTCCTTCTGCCATCTCTCATTGTCTTTCTTTTCAAGTTTAGAGTTGCAGAAATGGCAACTGAACTAGGCATGAGCAGTTAGACTGATCTCTTTCATTCATCCATGATTTTTTTGTGCAAGTTATACCTCATTCATAAAATATATGTGCAAGTAAAAGTACCACTTATACCAAATACATATGTAATCCAAAATAATGTACATACTTGATATATATGGAAGTAAATGTACCGTGTATACCAAATCCATCTGTAAGTAAATGTGACATGCATACTTTATCTATTTACAAGTAAAAGTACCATGTATACTAAATCCATGATTGTAGAAAGCATTATATCTAAATTCTTACACAGTTTGTTTCCCTGGAGACCTTATTTGGATCTTAGTTCTAACTGTTAAATTTCGATGAGGATGATCTACATCGTTGTATCAATGAATCAATATAATTGTGGCACCAAAACCACTCTTATACTTATTTATGTCATTAAAAAGGCCAGCCCTCTTGCACACGATTTATAGAAGTATATTTTTTATAGGCTCGTGAAATCTACCGCATAGGCAACCAATAAGGGCCACCTAGTTTTAGGTTCAATAATAGTTGACTAAATTTGGTGTATGTTTTAATAAGGGCTATCATCTTTTGGTCAAACAAAAAAGATTTATAGATTTTCTATTGTTTAACACTTTTTCTACTCCACCAATCTAATGAATTTTTCTACCATCTTGTTCAATATCATAACACCGAGCACATTCAACCAACATTCCAAACATTAAATCTCATATTTGAGAGATTTACATATATAGTATTAATATAAGCCACCATTAATGGAGGATTTTTTAATTTTTTTTTTACAAAACGAATTTGTTGAAGGCACAAGATATCAAAACATAAAATAAAAAAAATTAGAATAAAAGAAAGCAAAGCATTGTGAGAAAACCAAAAGAGAAAAAAAAATTAGTTGTGCAAGTCCAGTTCTGTGATTCTTATTCATTTATGTAAAGATGAACGATTAACATTAGCACAACACTTCATGTCGTATATATAATGTCACAGCTTAAAACATGCATAATGTTTACATAACATTCTTTCCATGTCCAAATTAATCAAATGGTACAAGTCCTCAACATAAATTTTCTTTTTTAGCAAGCAAGCATAATAAATTAAACAATTCCCAAAATGGCTAGAGACTTGCAATTTGAACTATTTGTTATCATTTAAAAGTAGCTTGCCAAGAATATTATGATTATGCCATTTGATGTTGCTTATCCCTTGATATATTACCAGCATTAAATAGCTTAATACATCATTCAAAATATTATGATTTTGCCATTTAATGTTGCATTGTTGCTCCTCCCTTAATTCAACAAGCCAAAAAATTGAATTCATGCTAAGAACTGGCTCTCTACTAATTTTCCATGAGGCGGATAAAGTACTTTTGAGCATGACTTGCAACTTGAGTTGGGTTTCCTTATCTTTACATAGTTCCTATAAATGCTCATCCAATCACATTTCCCATGCTTGCTTAAATCTGCAAGGAATAAATTGTAAGTGTAGAACCAAATAAATTTTTTTAATACGAGTAAATCTTATATATATAGCAATTAAGAACATGTAACAATGATGAAGTTCAATTCTAAAACAGAAAAAAAGTCTAGTACTGCGAGAGGTTTCGAAAAAATTAAAACCATTTCGATTTTCTCTTTGCAATTGGTGAGATCAATCCATTTCTTCAAGAGTGAAATGGAAGTATTCACCTTGATAAAAAAGTACTGTTGTAATTATTTTGGTTAATATATGGCTCCATTTTATGCAATAGCATATAAACCCCATAAATGCAACAAGATAAATATGGATATCTTTGTATTGTTGTATACTTGAATCATAATCATAAAATTCATAAATGCAACAACTTAAATCTTGCGAACTACATGAATTTGCTTGGAAACTAAGAAGTGTGCGAAGATTGACAAAACAAAGCAACATGTATGTATTTATGGCTTATTTGGCGTGCATTGAAACAATAACAGATACACACCCTCTTTAGAAATGCAATTTTGTAAACCCACTTTCAAGAAGGGTACACAATACATTGAACTCAAGTTGCAACGTATAATCATTCTCTTTTATATAACATAAATAATATAGAAACCACTTTTTAACAATAAATGTCCAATTCTATTTTCTCGATCATTCACAGAATAAAAACACCAGTCTAACTCAATCTATAAAACTTATAGTCCTAGTTAAGTTTTAACACAAAAATGAAAACAAAATGAATCTGGCTGGAGTGTTGTGACTTAAAATCTTATTTTAGGAGGATTAAAGAACTTGTACTACTCTGTAGACCCATTTTAATTTAACTTCTCATTCACTTAATGACGCTGCTCACCTGACTCCTCGTTTTTTTTTTCTTTTAGCTTACATCCATTAATTACATCACACTGCACAACTAACTATGATACTAACCCAAGTTTTCCAAAAAACTCAAAAAACGTTATATCCTTTCTCTAAGTTTTTCCTAGCCATTTAATCTTCTTCACCAAGCCAAATCCACACCCTAAAGTTCAAAGAATGACAAAAAACAACAAAAATTCACAGCCACGGCTATCACCACCTCATGACCACCACCAATCCCACACTCACAACGACCACCACCGCCACCACCTCATTACCACGACCACCACTTCACCACCATTCCCCCCAACACCTCTTGCAAAAAGAAATGATTATGTGCCACAAGCATCAAAATAGCACAATAAATAAAATTTCAGCCATGAATAGAGTTCATTCAATACCCATTTAAGTATTTACATGCAATGAACAGAGAAATTGCAAAGTAAAAAAATCCTTCTCCATCATCAAATATCATAAACTAAAAAATGAGTACCAAGTTTGCTCAAAGGCCACAAACTGCCCCCTTAACAAAAAAACTCAAACCCACTATGATATGTTACCCTGTTTCAAAGAGTATGTCCAACTGAACAAAAAAATTATCGTCTCAATCACTTCTAAAGAAACTCATTTTCTTATTCTAAATGTTATCGCATTGCTACATATCTAAAACATTACTAAATCTTGAAATAATTGATGAAAATGGAAGTGAAAGGTATTCTGCCTTTAGTTTGAAATCCTTACCTGAATTGTCAAGGTAAATGTCTTTAGAGAATCTCAAAAGATTAAAGAACTGAAGAAAGGTAAATTTCGTTAGAAAATCTAAGTTTTATCATGAAAAAATGAAAATTTGAAAAAAACCAATTAGTGGGTGCTAAGTGTCTGGTTTGCATGCAAGCCAAAACTAACTGAATTTGTAAGTTTTTGCACCTAACAGAGTTGTTGCCATTATAACAAATTAAGAAGGACATGGCACCGTGGCTGCAAAGAGCATGACATTGTGACTGCACAAGGGTATGCCACTTTGACATGCCCTTTTGTTTGAAATTCAATCCAATAGCCTTCCATAAAATGCATCTAAATCAAGTTAAATAAGATATCTATCAAAGAAATTAAGTAATATAAACTAGGGCCTCGAGTTGTAATAGGAATATAAGGTTCTCAAAATAAAAATCTGCATAGACAAGTTTTTGTCATAAGGCCAAAACTCAGAATATATGTCAATTGCAAAATAGATAGGTATGAATTTCTTGATATTAGACAAAAGTTTCTTGATAGATAGCAAAATGGGATGACATCGATGAATGAATTGCTAAATATTAACTAAAATAGTGAACTATACATGCACAAACATGGGTTGTATAACTCACACCAAGTAAGAGTAGATATAGAAATCACAACAGAGAACTCATACATACCTCAATATCTCTTTCCAGGCACATAATCATGTTGGCGTATCTTTAGAAGTCCTGGAACTTAACCAAAAAAAAAGAAACTAAAAAACCTAACTAAAATGCTAAAATTTAAAACTTAAGCACTTTCAATTCAGCACAATAGAAGTCATCGGTTCAAAGTTTTCATAAAATGCAAGATTACCTATTTTCCAATCATGATTAACAATAGCATGCTGAGACACTTAATAAAACCTAATCACAAAGTTAGTTCTATAAAAAAAAATTTGCTAGCAAAAAGAAAAAAAATTGTATAAACGAGTTATCAAGTCATTGAAATGTACTTAAACAAGATAGATATATATGATTAATATCCATAAGTATAACCAAAGTTATTAATTAGAAAAGCTTAATTATCACATTTATATATTTTTGGAAGTTAAATGTTATGAGCTAGCAACCATCAAACTTAAAAGGAATCAACAAAATAACCTATCAAGCCCTTAAATAGTCTAGCAGTAATTAAGGGTTCTACCCTAAAATTCAAACCAGGATTTAAGATTTATAGTCAAGCTAGTAGTAATTTCATAGATAAATGCCAAAACACAGTAAAGAAAAGAAGGAAAAAAGAAGCAGAATAAACCCACTATTTTGATGTACACAATTTGGGTAAATGAATGTAACAACTTATTGTATATTCCACTACACTATATTATCAGAAACTGAAAAACAAAGTCTGAAAGCAAAAAGAAATAAAAACTTAAAACTGAAATGTATTTGGGGATGTTGAGATAATTTTCCCAAAAAAAACCTAAACGATGTAAGGGTTTTAAGATGGATTTTTGCATCATAATAATCCAACAAAAAGAGTAAATAATTAAAGCAAGAGAGTTCTTTGTAGTAGTAGTAAACAAAGGTTCAGCAAGATCAACAGAAAAAACTCGTAAAATAGATCGAGAGGAGAGAGAGAACAGATCAAGATAGGAGAGAAGAGAGAACAAATCGAGATGGGAGAGAAGAGAATCTTACCTATTTTGGAGAACAGATCAAAGTACTTTCACCGTGATTTTTCTGCCCTAAGAGAATGAGAAGAAGGTAAAGAGAAGTGAAGAAGATGTAGATAATTAAAAGTTTTAGAGGAAAAACGCAGAGTCTCCAATCGGGACTCTGGTTTATATATGGGGCAAAATAGTCCGAGAAAAGGAGAAAGATTACAAATCTTGCGCCAAAATTATGCCGAACTATTCGGCTGAACCCCACGTTGGATCGGTCTATTGGGTCAAGTTTCCCAAGAAAAAAACCCTTATAGCATGTTTGGATTGCAGGAATGGAATCACATTCCCAGGAATGTGATTCCAAGCTTGTGTTTGGTTCGCAGAATCAGGCTGGAATCACATTCCTGGGAATGTGAGATTCCCTCATTTAGGGGGAATAACAATCCCGTGGGGGGAGGTGGGATTGTCATTCCCATTCCCCTGGAATCAATTATGATATTTTTTTAAGACAATCTTACCCTTACATATTTTCACTATTTACAAATACAATCCCAAACCATGTTTAGACACTTCAACCTCTTTTTTTTTTCTTTTTCTTTTTCCTAATCGTGACTTCTTTCTAGAAGAGAAAAATAAATAAAAGAAGAGAATAAGATCGACGGATTTCCATTTGAGACATTCATCGAGTATGAGTTTCAATCTAACTCCATGATTAAAATGGTAAATAAGCCAATATATATATG
>MVGT01001318.1:115770-128219 GCA_002174775.1 Macleaya cordata | reverse complement strand
GGTGTTCCGCCTTGATTTGCTGGCAGGTGAGGCATCTACTCACATATAAGGCAATGTCGTTTTTTATCCCCGGCCACTAGAAATTTCTACGTAAGTCCCTGTACATCTTGGTGCTACCTGGGTGAATTGTATATGGAGTCTTATGTGCCTCATCGAGGATGGTCTTTCTCAAGCTGTTATTAGGAGGAACCCAAATCCTTTTTCTAAATCTCAAGCTTTCATCCTCATGTTGTCTCCAATCTTCAAACTTTGGATCTTCAGCCTTCTTTCTATACCCCTTAAAATCTTTATCCCTGCCTTGTGCTACGGTAATGTCAGGATACAAGGAAGGATGCATTCTCCCGTAAGTGGCATAAACACCACACCACTCTTCTGGAGGTTCAATGAGGTAATTGAGTTCATAGTCGGCTGCTGATGNATCTCAACTTGCATGCATCAAAAATGGGGGTAATTAGGTCATAAAACCCATATATTCACCTAAAACCTTCAACCCATCCATCTAACAAATTTCTAGGGCATAACAAAATTTCATTTTCTTCAAAAACCCCAATTTACATCACAAAAATTTCAAGATCCACAATATTTAGGTGCTGATTTCTCATTTTAACAGAAAAATATTGGCCCATCTCATCCCTTCTTCCACCATTAAGCTCAAAACAAGATCTACACTAGCATGCATGTTTGAACAAAACAAAAACTAAATTATTTTGCTCATAAATTCAGCTGAAATGGTGAGAAAATTACCCAAAAGGGAAATCCTTCTCTTCCTCTTCTTCTTCCTTCTTCTTCCTTCTTCTTCCTTCTTCTTCCTTCTTCTTCCTTCTTCCTCTTCTTCCTTCTTTTTTCTTTTTTTCTTTTTCCTTCTTGCTGTCGGAAAACGGCAGCAGTTGCCGCCGGCGTGAACAGCAGCAGCAGCTGCTGCTGCTGTTCCTCCTCTCTCACTCTCTCTCTCTTTCTCTCTCTCTCTCTCTCTCCTTCTCTCTCCCTCTCTCTCTCTCTCCCTCTTGCAGCTTCCTCTCTTCTCTCCCACGATTTCTTACCCTCACAGCTCACTTTCCCTCTCTCATACGATCTCTTTCTCCCTCATTTCTCTATCCTTCTCTCTTTTAGTTTCCCTTCTCCTTCTTTCTTTCTTATTTCTTTCCTTTCTTTTCTTTTTTTTTCTAATATCACTACTATTATAAGTATTATCATTGTAGATTTTTTTTTGTTTAAACATTCTATTACTACTAAATTATTATTATTTGTAATAAACCCTTTTCTTTTTGTTATACTCCTAATATTACTAATACTACTCATTCTTGCTATTACTAATACTACTAATATCCTTACTTATTATTAGTAAACAATTTTCTTTTTGTTAGTGGGGTCTCACATTAGTGCTGCCTGATTGTCACAGTAAATTGTGATTGCTGGCATTGGCTTGCTCCATATTGGTACGTCTACCAAAATTGATCGGAGCCACTCAGTTTCCTCTCCTGCAGATGAGAGGGCAATGAACTCTGATTCCATTGAAGAATGAGTTATACACGTCTGCTTCTTAGACTTCCAGGAGATGGCACCTCCTTCTAAGCAAAATATCCAAGCAGATACTGACTTTGATTCCTTTAGGTCAGAATTCCAAGTCGCATCACTATACCCTTCAAGTACAGTCAGAAACTTCCCATAATGTAATCCATAGTTCATTATACCCTTAAGGTATCTAAGAACTTTCTTCAATGCATCCCAATGCATTTGTCCTGGATTACTGGTGAACCTGCTCAACTTTCCCACAGCATATGCAATGTCAAGCCTGGTACAATGCATAACATACATTAAACTAACAATTACGTGGGAGTACTCAAGTTGAGCTACACTTATACCTCCGTTCTTTGTCAGCTTCAAACATGAGTCATATGGAGTGGGTGCTGGTTTACAATCAAATTCATTAAACCTTTTGAGAACCTTCTCAATGTAATTGGCCTGTGTGTGGTTAATCCCTTCACTATGACGAATAATCTTGATTCCTAATATGACATTAACTTCACCCAAATCCTTCATGTCGAACTTGGAAGATAGAAATTTCTTTGTGCCATTAACGCTATCAATGTCTGTTCCAAAAATCAACATGTCATCTACATAAAGACAGATTATAACTCCATAGTTTCCAATAAATTTGTTGTAAATGCAGGAATCACCATTGTTGATTTTATAACCATCTTCCAGTAAAGTTTGTTAAAACTTTTCATGCCTTTGTTTTGGCGCTTGCTTTAGTCCATATAAGGATTTTAGCAATTTACAAACTTTTTTTTTCATTTCCTGGAAGAATAAATCCTTCTCGCTGATTCATATAGATTTCTTCTTCAAGATCTCCATTTAAAAATGCTGTCTTGACATCCATTTAGTGGATTATCAAATTTTTTATAGTATCCAAGGCAATCATCAACCTAATTGTGGCGATTCTAGCAACTGGGGCATAAGTATCGAAGTAATCGAAACCTTCTCGTTGTTTGAACCCCTTAGCAACCAGTCGTGCCTTGTATTTGTCTATTGTACCGTCCGCCTTAAGTTTCTTTTTAAAAATCCATTTACATCCAATGGTTTTACATCCTGGTGGCAGATCTACTAATGTCCAAGTATAATTGGACATAATTGAATGCATCTCATTGTCAATTGCCTCTTTACAAAATTGAGCATCATTAGAACTCATAGCTTCGGTAAAGGTCGTGGGATCCTTCTCGATCAGGCAGACAAAGTCAGATCCAAAAGTTTTTGGTATCCGAGTTCTGACACTTCTTCGAAGCTCTACAGGCTCAGAAACTTCAGGTTTTTTCTCTTTTGAGAACTTGACAACTCTACCCCTACTGTTTCTAGATTTCTTCTAAATGAAAAAATTTGTTCCAAGACATCTACATTAATTGACTCAATGATTGTATGTGGTGGTAGAGTTTCAAGATTGAGGAATCTATATGCTTTACTGGTCATGGAATAACCAATAAAAGCACACTACAAAAAAGTTGACTTTTAGGGACGCTTAAATAGGGACGATTTTTTAGAGTGTCCCAAATAGTCCATTATTTGGGACGGTTTTAAAGCTGTCTGTCCCTATTAGTCAATTATTTAGGACAGATTACTAATATTCGGTCCCTAATAATATAAAATTTGGGACTCTTTCGTCCATCCCAAATGACTTTTAAATATCACGTCTTCAGTTGTTAGAAAATGGGTGTATAGGGACGGTTAGAAAATCGGTCGTGAATGTAACTATTGGGGACGATTTTGCTAAATTGTTTCAGTCCCTATATTTGGCGTCCAAACATTTCCCGCATTAAATTTTTGCACAAAATATTTGGGACGGAATACTTAACTATTAGGGACAAAATTGTCCGTCGAAAAAAACCTTTTTTTTTTTTCAAAATACCGTCTCCCAAAACCAATTAACCCTTCACAAAAAAAAACAGTTAGAAGAACTTGATCGAAGAGAAGACCGAATGGTTCCCTAGCTCTCCTACCGGCGCCGTTCACCCTCCACCGTACGTCGTGCTCACCGCCTGGTAACTCTCTTTGCTCTCTCTTTCTCTCTTCTCTGCTCAGTCTCTCTCTTTTTTCTCTGCTCAGTCTCTCTCTCTCTTTAGATTCTCGATCGTTCCGTTCTCCCCTGCTCTCTCTTTTCTCTCATCGATCTCTCTTCTCTGTTCATTCTCTCTCTGTATTCATCTCCCACCTTTCTCTTCTCTCTCTATTGATATCTCGTTCTCCCTCTTTTCTCAACCTTAGGACACGATGATCATGAACTGATCTATCGTTCTCTCTGTTCCCTCTCACTTTTTTCTCTATCTGCTATTTATTTGTTTTTGTGATCAGCAAAAATAATGTGTATTTATTTTAGTTTAATCTCTCTCTGCTATCTATTTTTTTTTGCTATCTATTTGTTGTTGTGAAATTGGAGATTTCCTCTACAGTTGGTATTTAAGAAATTGGGGATTTCTTTGCAGGTTAGTTCATTACAAAAAAACAACAATAATATATGTTTTTTCTTTTGATTTTTAAGTTAAATTTTTTTAGACATGACCTTTGATATTTGATCAATATTGTTAAATCTATTTTTCACTGTGAGATCTGTCTACAGAATTTTCCATCTGACAGATTTGTATATCTGTTTTGATTTCAAGGAGAAAACCCTAACAAAGCTTCCTCTGAAACAGTTTAGTTTCTGAAGGATATCATTTGGAGTTCCATGAAAATAAGTTTGAAAAAAATAGGGTAAGCTCATTCACTGTACCTCGAGGCTGAGAAACTGTTCTTGCCTGTAAAAAATGGCCTCCCAACCGCATAATCTTCTGAGCTCTCAGATAATGTGGTTCAGATTTCTGGTTTTCAAATATGGTTCTGATTTCTAGTTTTCAAATAGGTGGAATTAGAAGATTTAGAACTGATATATTTCTGATTTCAATCGGTGCTCAGGTAATATGGTTCCGATTACGGCAAATATTTAACTTTTATTATAAGACAAAAATGTTAATAGTAATATAAAATTTTCAATTCTGGTTCCTATTCTAGAACCCCCAAAAGAAACGGAATAGTTATTAGCCCGATTGACTGTCCCATTAAGTAATTAGAGTGTGGACGAACGAGAGCAAGAGCGCTGTAGTGGTCTATTAAAAAATTTCCTAAGGTTTATAATGCTTCCGGAGCAAGAGCACCAGAGCATGGTTTAGAATGGGAGTGCGAGGTTCTACAGCAGAAGTGCGGGAGCATTGGAGTTTGGTTTGGAACGGAAATGTGAGATTTTAGAGCTGAAGAATCACCACTTTACAATGGTTCTAATTACTAAGGTCCTATCGGTCCCATCCGATATCAATTATCGAAGTACCCTTAACCTAGATTAGTTATAATACTCATGGTTCCGGTTTATTTTTGGTTTTTCCTACAAATATAACTGAAGAACTTTAACAATTATGTATTTTATCTGCTAATCTTCTTCAATTAGTTTTAGACTTTACAGTAATGTCTGGGGATATGATGTGGTTCATATTTGGCATGTTTTTACTGCTTTTATGATTTGATCCTCCACATTGTCAGATTTTATCATTTAATGCTTGAATCTTAGTTGCTTGGGAATTGAAAAGTGAACCCAAGTCCAAGTTTTATAGAAGAGTATTATGTTTAGAGTTTAGCCAATTAGAGATCATAATTAATTTGTGTTTTTGCATCTTATCTTCTTTGCTATGCACTGCTTACTAAAATCTTTAGCTTCTAATATTGCCGACTGTTAATCTTTTCTTCTTATGAGCAGAAGTAAATGCTCAGGCTTCTCTGACTTCAGTTGCCATATACAATATATATGTATGAGTTGGGTAGTGTTGTTCTATCTTTCTTCTCTGCTCTCTAAACAAAATTTTTTTGGTGTTTTTTTGCAGCATAAATTAGTGGTTTCATTGGGGTTGTGAAATTGGGGATTTCTGTGCGCAGGTTAGTTTATTACAAAAAAAATAGCAATAATATATGTTTTTCCTTTTGATTTTTGTGTTTAGTGTACAATATCTCAAATAATTTAGATTACTCTTAGTTGTTTGATTGATACTCTGAGTTGTTTTGATTTATTATTGTAATCTTCTAGATTTGATCATACTGTTTACCCTAGAATGGGTATTATTGTAGTTCAACATTATACTTGAAATGTATAAATACAGCCTCCTAACCCTTGATGGGTCATAGGAAAATTACCAAGTTTTATTGATCATTGTATGGATCAAACAATGGATTTAGGATTTCTTCTCTTTGGCATTCTTTCTCCTAGTTACTTTCAACCATGGGATATCTAAGCATTGTAGAGGTTTCAATCCATTTTACATTCAATCTATTTTATTAACAATGTTATTTTTTTATATTTTATTCATGAAGAAAAATAGAAGGTACCCAGCTAGTACCTCTCGAATAAACAAAATCATTAAAAAAATGAATTACATATAAATAATTGCATCCCACCGTAGCACTAAGTCCTCAAAGCAATGCCCCTCAAAACCTTATCTTTAGATCCCTATAAAATGCCAAAGACTTGACATTATCTATCTAAAAATGTTATTTTATGATTTGGGTATATGTGATATGTCATAAAAAAGGAGAATTTTAGGGGAATTCTTTTAGTATGTTTTGTTATAGACTTTTTTGTAGATCCAAAAAGGCATTTTTTTATTTCTCTCCTCTTCCTTTATATTTATTTATGACATATTTTAGGGGTGAGATAGCTGGAGTATAATTTTCATATGATTGGCTATTGGAATGATGATGTGTTTTCTCTGTAAGAGAGAAAGATAATGATATATATTTATATTTTTTGTAACTTCAGATGTAAAAACATTATTGAATGTAAATTCAAATTTTATATATTGTTAAGCAATTCTTTATATGTGATCATTCCACCAAGGGAGCTATAGGTCAGGTCGAAACCAGGCTCCAAAATAGTGAGATGATAGGATATAAGTCTATTAAGTTATGTTTTTCATATATAACTCATGTATGATTAAGAATCTTAAACATATTTTTCATCTTAAGTCATGCATGATTAAGAATCTTAAACATATTTTTCATCATAAGTCATATTTTTCATACTGTTAGCTTACGTGATAGAATTTTAGTTTGGCCATAATTTTGAATTCTCAATTCTTATTCAAATAATTAGATGTGACTTGTTATATACTTTGGAAGTAGAATATCATTGTCTGTTGAATATCTTAAACTTTATAGGCACCCTCGTTCGTTTTTGTGTGCAATATCATTGTCTGTTGATGTTTTCTTTCTATCACCATGTTGATGTTTGTTCATTATTGTACTATATATTGATTGCTTCATTATATGGATTGCTGAAATATACAGATTATAACCTTTTTCTATGGAGGGGTGTGAGCAGTAGAGCATAGATTGAATTTAAAATAGATTGAAACCTCTACAATGCTTAGATATCGCATGGTTGGCTATTGGAATGATGGTTGGGTGTTATTTTTGTAAGAGAGAAAGATAATGATGATCTCTTTTTCTTTTTCTTTTTCTTTATTTTTTGGTTCTAGTGTTTATTTTATATTAGGTTTCTACTGTATACACCTGCCTAATCTATACATGTCTTTTTCTTCTTCTTTTTCTTCTTTTTTTGGTTTCATTGTTTATTTCATATTAAATTTTTATTGTAAAAACTATTAGGGACGGACCCAACCGTCCCCAATAATTGTAGGTATTAATATCGTTGAATGTGTCCCTAACTATTAGGGACGGTTGAAAAGCGTCCCAAATAGCTGGAAACCGCTAATGAATTAACCTTTTTGGGGACGGTTACAACAGTCGCAAATAAGTTGGGCATTAGGGACTACCAAAAAACCGTCGCATAGACCGTCCCCAATACTATCTGCGACGCCTCGGTCGTCCACGGTTAAAAAACCATCCCTAATAACAATTCGGGACAGTTTACGGGTATTGGGGACGGTTTAAAACCGTCCCTAAAAGTCAATTTTTTTGTAGTGGTACACGGTCAATTCCTTTAGGTCCAACCTTTGAAGTATATTGTATTGCTAAATTCACATGTACAAAGCATCCCCAAACTCTGAGATAGCTTAAGTTTGGTTTCCTTCCTTTCCATACTTCATATGGAGTTTGGTTAATTGCTTTGTGAGGTACACGATTCAAGATATGACATGCAGAAAGGAGTGCTTCTCCCCAAAGATTTGAGGGAGCACCCGAGCTATACAACATAGCATTAGTAGCTTCTGTGAGGGTTCTGTTCTTTCTTTCTGAAATACCATTTTATTCTGGTGTTCTAGGAACAGAAGTCTGGTGATGAATACCAAACTCTTCACAAAATTTAGTTAGTTCTGTGTCTTGGTATTCACCACCTCGGTCAGACCTCAATGTCTATTTGAGTTCCATGAAAGTTTTCTACTTCGGCTTTATAAATCTTGAATTTTTTAAAAGCTTCATCCTTAGACATAATGAGATAAACAAATGTGTACCTGGATGCATCATCGATGAATGTAATAAAATACCGTTTTCCATCTCTCATCTGAACATCAGTCATCTCACAGATGTCTATATGAATTAGATCGAGTACTTTAGATGACCTATGAACACTCTTAAAAGATGTCCGAGTGATCTTACACTTGTTGCATGCGACACACTGCTCCGGTATGCCAGTATTGTGATTCGAAATGATCCCTCGTGAAGCCGTAGCCTTGATAGACTTGAAATTAACATATCTGAGTCTCCCATGCCACAAGTTAATGGAGTCAATGGTATAAGCAGAAATCACATTCTTATTCATAGTATTTACTAGATGCAACATAACCTTTTCCAATGAAGACTCCGTTTTTATTTATCATAAGTTTATTAGCTTCAAACACCATTTTGAAGCCATAAGCACTAGGTAGACTTCCAAAAACTAAATTCTTACAAATGTCAGGCACATGAAGAACATTCTGGAGAAGAATCGTCTTATCTGAGGTAAAATTTAGTTCTACTGAACCCATGCCAACAACCTTAGAGGAAGAGGAATTTCCCATATACATGTTGAAACCATCACCTACCAGATTATAGGTGAAAAACATGTTCTGTCACTGTAGACGTGACGAGTAGCTCCAGTGTCAATCCACCATTCAACATCTCCTCCAATTATGTTGACTTCAGAGATCACTGCCACTATATTTTCATCTTTGTTGTCATTCTTCTCATTTTGTATGTTCTTCCTTTTTCTGCAGTCCTTGGCGAAATGACCAGGCTTGCCACATACATAGCAACCATTTCCTTTCTTATGACTGGTAACTTTCTTAGTACTAGTTGATGAACTCTTTTTAAAATTCTTCTTCTTCGGTCCAATCTTCTTATCAGAAATAGTCAAGTTCTTTACCCCTTCAATGATATGGGCTTTGGCAATCATATCATCATTTTATCTCTACTTCTTGATTCTTCTTCTACACGAAGATGGTGTAAGAGTTGATCAAGAGGCATATCTTCTTTCTTGTGCATCAACTTATTTTTGTATTCTTTCCAAGAAGGTGGAAGCTTTGAGATGATAACACTTACATGAAAATTCTCATCAATTGTCATCCCCGCTGCAGTAATCTTATCAGCAATTTCTTGTATCTCCTTCATTTGATCAAGAATTGGTTGATCATCAACCATTTTTAACTCAATGTAGTTCCTAACTTGAAACTTTTTAGTGACCGATTCATCTATTAGATAAATGGTTTTGATCATCTCCCAAAGTTCACGAGCAGTCTTCGTCTTCTTCGAGAATTGGTCAAAGAGAGAATCAGAAAGTGAGTTCAAAATATAATGATGACAAAGAACATCATCATCTTTCCACTTTTGCAAAGCGACAGTTTGACTAGCAATTTCTTGTTCAGTTCCGTCACTTGTAACAACTGAACAATCGGTGGAGAGAACGTCAAATAATTTGGCTTGTTTAAGGAAAAACTCCATGTTGTAAACCCATCGGTTGAAGTTCTTTCCATCAAATCGACTTGATTCAGAAGCTACCATTCCAAATGGTGAAATATTAGAAACGACGCCAAAGGAGTTTATAGTAGCCAATCGGGAGAAAAACATTATCTTCAAATTGTTGGAAATAATATAAGAAAATGATTTTCTTTTAAGAAAATGGCTATATAAAACTCGAATCTTTGGCAAAGATGCGTGTGAAAACAATTTTTGAAGATAGTCGAAGCCTCCCACAAAGTGCAAGGAATTCTGGCAGCCCTATCTCCAGGATTCAACCAAGCCTGGACTTATTCCAACCACAGAAGATTTGCACGATCCTCTATTCGGTGCAACACTTGTCTCTTTACAAAATACCAAATTAATGAAGAACTTAAAATACTTTAAGTAAATGCACTGAAGGTTTTTTCGATGATTAACCAAAGTAGAGAATACCTCTATTTATAGGTAAAGAAATACCTCGACGAACTCATCCATATTTAAAAGCTAATTAATTAAATCATTTAATTAACTAGTTAAAAGATAAATTAACTCCATTAAAACCTTCATGCATATTAATGCATTTGAATTGAGAACATGCATTTTATTAAATTTATTTAAAACATATTCATGCACGATTGTTTAAAAAATAATTGTATTTAAAATTCATTTAATTTTATTTAAATTTATTTTGAAATATATAAAACCAACAATCCCCCACTTGTATCAAAATGTAATTTTTTGAAAATATTTGGGCATTAAGGAAAGTATTGTGCATAAATGAAGGTGTCTTGAGGACTTGAACCTTCACTTAGTGTAAATAGAACAAAGCTAGTCAGAGAACTTCAGTGGATGGGACCTTGAACTGAAGAACTCATGTAGACAAGTCAATCCTATCACACACACATTCCTTTCAGAGAACATTGTATATTTAGCTCAGCACTTTTTATGGTCTGTGCTTAATCCCATTGCACTGAGAGCTCTAGAGACAAGTGAACATGGTTAATCATCGAAAAAACCTTGAGTGAACATCCTTAATCCTCTATTTTATGTTCTTCATTAAAATATTGTTCACATTGTCTGTGAACATGCATTTTATTAAATTCATTTAAAATATTATTTAAAAAATAATAAATTTATTTAAAATTCATTTAATTTTATTTTAAATTTATTTTGAAACATATAAAACCAACATATGATGCGTAAAGTACTAGCAATGATGGGTGGCCGTCATCAACCTGGTTTAGTGAAATGGTAAGTAGTTTCGTTTTCTTACTAAAATTATAACATTATTTATAATCATAGAGATCAATATGCTCTTCAATCATTACATAAACCAATTACTAAAAACACGAGACAACAAATTAATTATTTACATGAAACAAGTCAAACAACAAACTATTCCAATCTTGTTTAGATGAATGTGTTGTTTCTAGGTATCCTTAAAGTGAGCATTGTAATGGATATGGAAGTTTTTCAACGTGATTTGATATGCTGATGTAGTAACTAAGATGGGATATTTTGATAGAAATTGAATACCATATATCATGTTGTTGGGTTTTAAATGTTATAGTCATAGTTCATGGAGAGAATCAGCTATGTGTGCTTGGTCTTGGGTTTCTCCATGCATAGCTCTAGTGCATATTGTGATAATTAGCTAACTTGGAATGCATATTTTGTGCATCTTATCTTGTTGTTCTTTTATTGATTTTGGGTATATTTCTTAGTACTTTGGATGATGGGAAATTTTGGGTTTACTTAGAACTTTTATTTCTCTAAACTGTATTTGATCTTTGTGTACTTCTATTTAGTTGATTTTGGCCTAGATTGTTTGTTGGTCGCCACTTGGTTTTCAAGTTGAAATATTGAACCGTGTCAATGAAGTAATATAATTAAATAAAGAAGTGGAATTGCATTGTTGTATAGATGCATCAATTGGATTGAATTTACTAGTGGAAGCATTACTCTTTTATGTTATCTCTTTTGTAGTTTCTTATTAAATGATATAAAAATATCTAACTATTTTTTTAACTTTTTTGTTTTATAGGAGGAAAGTTGAAGTTTTTCAAGCTATTGGCTGAAGTTTTTTGGAAGTGTTAGTTGAAGGTTTTAGAACTAATTGAAGATTTTTGGTACGTACTAGTTGAATGTTTTGGAACTAGTTGAAGTTCTTGGAGCTAGTTGAAGTTTTTAGAACTATGTGAACATTTTGGAGCCTGACTTTGTATGTAGTCTAGGTTAGATGACACTATTTCAAATGTACATCTTGTCACCAAATTAATTGTTTTAGCATTTATATTGAATGTTATGATTATGTTTACTCATTATGTAGATTTGATTTTTTGTTATAATGTTAAATAGCATGATGGACCATCCTACTTCCACATGTTAGTTGTGAAAAAATTTAATATATCAAATTTGACTAGGTCTGCAACTAGGCTTTAAATTTGTGCCTTCAATTTCTGTTGAAATTATGAACTTAGGGTCAATACTTTGGGAAATGGTTGGACTTGAGATTATTCGAGATTTAGTATTTGCGTTGTTATATATATGATATATAATTCTTTATTAACTCTTATGTTTTTAATTTGCATTAAAGGAATAATGAATAATGTAAAATAAAAGAAATAAAATTAAAGTAAAAAAGGTAAGTACGCAAATATGCATCTCTTTAAGCTACAAACATCCCAACTAGGTTAGCACCTCAGAAAAAAAAATGCTATCATGTACAAATAGGTTATCAAAGTAGAAGAATTTAAAGAATGACATAATTTAGAAGAAAAAAATCATAAATAAAATAACTATAATGTTATAAATAATATATCATGGTGTACCATGGTGGATGACCACCACTAGCACCACCATTATTACTAGCACCACCATTATTACTAACACTACCACCACCACCATTCTATTATATTCCACCTACTAGTAAATATGTCTATAAATACAGGTCATTTGTTACATTTAAGGATCCTAAACTTTAGTAAGAACAATGATAAGTGTGGGAC
>MVGT01001318.1:98662-111930 GCA_002174775.1 Macleaya cordata | reverse complement strand
AAATGGGTGGCAAATTTGTAGTGCATATCCTTGATTTAATTTGCTTCCGTTGCGTAAATTATTATATGCACTGTGTCTATTAGGTGACGAAAGGTCCAGTTTACAGGGGAGACTCTGCCGAAATTGAGTCTCGCGGTAGACTGATGGTAATGTCCCTTGTATTTTGGGATACGGGGCGTTACAATAAGCACACATATATTACATTTAATACCTTTATATATATATTAGTTAGTTAAGTATTTTATTCTATTTGAATTAATTAAGTGTACTTTGGTTGTATGCAGGGAATATAAGTGGAGCGGTTAAAATGCGGTAAAAAACGGCAAGTTACAACATTTGGCGAAGTTTGTGAGAGAGCGAAATAGATGAGATCATTTGACGAGCGAAACTAATTAAAGCCTTTAAAATTGATAAGGGCACCAATTAAAATTAATAATGGCAGCCTGATAGAACACGTGCAAGTATATAGTCAAAAAGAAGTCAATTGATTCCATAAAGTTGATGACATCAGCCTGATGTGATCTAAAATTTGATTCTATACTACTTTATGTAAGATTTGTATTGGTGGACCCCACGTATTAGCTATCTATAGAAGTCTAAAATTTTCTCTTCTCTCTAGTGGACCCTGCCATATGTTCCAACACATACAAACCAATTACGTTTCTATTTTGAAGAGGTTTGTGATTCATATTGGAGGTGGATTTTGAAGGTCGGTTTGAATTTAAAGTTTAAAACGAAAAAAGTTAGGGTTTTTTTTGGAGACAGGGTTTTGAGGGCATTTTTTTAAGAGTGTGCTGCTGCCTTTTTCTTCTTCTTCTAACGCACAACAGAGTGCTACTACTGTTCTTCTTCTTTTGACAGACGTACAAGAGAGGAGGGTGTTGCTGCTGCCGTGCTTCTAAGTTTTCTTTTTCCATTTTCTTGTTAGTTTTCTATATGGATTTGATTCTGGGTATTTTGTTTATCATGGTATTAGTTTAATTTGTTGATTGAGGGGGATTTCTTAAATTCTAAACATGATTCTTTGATTAATAAATTTCCGCAGTTTCTTTTCTCAATTCCTTTTGATTATGTGTTTAATTCATTGTGCCTAGTTGCTAGAATAGCTTTCTTATTTGCTTAGGTATACAACTAAGTGAGTTGGCCAGTTTATTTGATGTTAATTTGGAGAATTTGGTACGTAATAGCTATATCTCTCTAAGTACAAGTAGCAATTTGCTTTCAAAGATTGTGAGATATTTTCTTTCGATTGCAATATGGACTAACACTCAAGATATTAAACCGAGTCTTTGTGTTTATGCTTGATTCAATTCTTATCTCTTTTGGTTGAATGTTTTCATTAATTAAACTTAGAGAGCCTGTTCTAAGTTGTTTGAAGAAAAGGGGTTGAGTAGGGAGCTTGCTTTCCTCAACTAATAAATAAGAAGAGATAAAGTTTATCGAACATGTGATTTTCTCAAAAATTTTATTTTCAGAAGGACATATATATAAAATCTTGGAATTCATGTTTAGTGGTGACGAATGATCCCTTAATCATACTTCTCATCATATTTTTCAACTTTTTTAAATTTTATCTTCTTAAATTCTAGTTTTGCTGTTTACTTTCTTTTAATTTAGAGATTTTGGAAAAAAAAGTCATTATATTTTTAGTCCTTTTTTTATAAATTTAGTCCTTAGTTTTGGACATAAAAGTCATAAAAGTAGGGACTAAATTTATAGAAAAGGAACGATAGTCACTTTTGGAAATCATCGAGCAAACTTGAAATCAAATAAACATAAAAGTCATAAAAGTAGGGACTAAATTTATAGAAAAGGAACGATAGTCACCTTTGGAAATCATCGAGCAAACTTGAAATCAAATAAACCTTGATTGATTGTCTATTGAAGGTTAGCCGGATTTAATGGATTTTCCGGCGACAATAGGTTAACCGGATTTAATGGTGTTTTTCGGTGACGATTTAATTGTAATTTTCAGTGACAACTTTTTTTCCGTGTTTGTTTGTCACAAGCTATAAGTTTTGATTCGATTATATGAACAACTATATATCATATTGTTCTCGGATTTTGACGGAAAATTCCGATCGCCGTTTATGTCGTCATAACTAGAAGGCGGTGGAATGTAGGCATGCTTTTTGAGGACTTTATCCTTCTTTTTTTTAACTGATAAGATTAGAGATGGCATATATAAATATATTATATTATACCATTTTATGGGCATAACTTTTGAGGACTTTATGGGGCTCCTTTTGAGAACTTTATTCCTTTTTTTAACTGATAAGATTAGAGATGGCATATATAAATATATTATATTATACCATTTTATGGGCATAACTTTTGAGTACTTTATGGGGTGTCTTTTGAGGATTTTATTTTCTTTTAACTTATAAAATTGGAGATAGTATATGAATATTAAAAGTAGTGTCTTAAAAGTGGTGTAATGTAATATATTTAATGGGAATGAGAATGGGTTGGTACGGTTAAGGCTTGGATGAATTTTAATTAATATATTGAGTCAACTCAATTAACTGTTCTGAGTTAAACTTGGTGAATGGAACTGAGTTGACTTATAATGAAATTATTTTGAACCAAAATGAATTTAACCCGACTGATTTGACCCGTTTTCTAATTCAAATGCAATTAGAGAAATGCTGATTACTTAAGCTTTAAATATTATTTTTGATTCCATCTATAATTTGTCCTCTTGATTTATGTCATCCTATTGGACTATAACCAATATGAGTTTCACCAGTATGATGGTTACCAAAGTGACCTATGGAGAAGATAAACTTGTATGTTATTAGTTCATATTATTGTAACTCAGTATTTATGGTTGTATGTATTGGGTTGGTGACATTACCAATTATTTTATTTTTCTCAATTACGAAGTTGATAATTGGTCCAAAGACCGATTGTCAATTGATGTAATTGCGAAAAGATTGTTGTAACTCACAAGTATATTTTTCTGAAGTTTTATTTTGAGTACTCTATGGTAGCAAATCTTTAAGTTGAAAGATATGAAATAATTGGGCTCATCCGGCCACTTATTAGTTGAACGCTATGTAAATCATAATTCTATCCCAAAGGAAGAATTTTGATGTTACAATTAGTTCATTATTGCAAAGTATATCTTGTTAATTCTGTCTTATGGGTTGCAAGTGTATCTATATTTTCATATCTTTATGTGCTTTGATCCTTGCAGTTTCTGTACCTATTTCTCTTCATTCACATGCTGAATCTGTTCCGAAACTTAATGGCTCAAACTTTACAGAGTGGAGCAAAAATATTAGGTTCACCTTAGGTGTACTTGATTTAGATCGCTCCCTTTTGTCTGTAAAACCTCCTGCTCTTACCGCTTTTAGCAGTACAGATGAAAAACATGCGTTTGATGCCTGGGAAGTCGAACAGATTGAGCCTTATGTTTATGCTAATGACTATTGCGAGTAACATAAAGACATCTCTACCTTATATTGACACCGCTAAGGAATTTATGATAGCAGTTGATAAGAGATTTTGTGCCGCTGATAAGTCTCTAGCGGGCACATTAATGGCTCAACTCACCACCATGAAATATGATGGTGTGAAAGGAATGCAGGAGCATATCCTAGAAATGACAAACATTGCTGCTAAGTTGAGAGGATTGGGGATGAATGTAGAAGAGCCTTTCTTTGTTCAGTTTATTCTGAATTCTTTGCCTCCTCAGTATGGTCCATTCCAAATAAATTATAATTCACTTAAGGAACGTTGGAATGTAAATGAACTTGCAAGTATGACAGTTCAAGAAGAAGCAAGGCTTAACCAACAAGGAGAATTCTCTGCTCATCTTGTAACTCAAGGAGCCAGTAAGAAAAGGTGGAAGCCCAGAAAAGGTAAGAAATCTAAACCACCAAAAGATAATGGTCCTGCTCACGCATCACAAGCCCCGAAGGAAGATAAAATAAAATGCTATTTCTTTAGAAAAGTTGGGCATTTGCAGGCCGATTGCAAAATGAAAGGCATGGTTCGAAAAGAAAGGTGAGCTTCTAGCTCTTGTAAGTTTTGAATCAAATCTTGTTGAAGTTCCTTCAAATACTTAGTGGATTGATTCGGGGGCTAATATTCATATTTCCAATACGATGCAGGGATTCCTTTCAAGCAAAACCCCAAACCCAACTGAACGTTTTATCTTCATGGGAAATCAGAGTCAAGCTGAAGTTGTTGCTATAGGAACTTATCGTTTGGTTTTGGACATTGGACACTGTTTGGACTTGTTTAATACTCTTTTTGTACCCTCTGTAACACGTAACTTAATTTCCTTATCTAAGTTAGATGTTTGTGGATACTCTTTGAGTTTGGGTAACCAATGTTTCAGCCTATTCAGTAATTCTCATCATGTTGGTTCTGGCATTTTATGTAATGGCTTATATAAAATCAACCTTGATAGCCATTATGCTGAAACCCTTTTAACCGAGCATCATCATGTTTGTATTGGACTTAAACGGAATATGATTAATGATAAATCTGCAGACTTGTGGCATAAAAGATTGGGGCATATCTCCAAAGAGAGATTGGATAGATTGGTGAATGATGGAATTCTTCCATGTCGGGACTTCACTGATTTTGGGATGTGTGTTGATTGTATTAAAGGAAAAACAACAATAAATACCAAGAAAGGAGCCACAAGGGGCAGATAGCTTCTTGAGATCATACATACTTATATTTGTGGACCTTTCTCCACCCTTTTTCACGGTGGAGAGAAATATTTCATCACTTTTATTGATGACTTTTCACGTTATGGTTATATCTATTTGTTGCATGATAAATCTCAAGCATTGAACGTTGCTGAGGTATTCATTACTGAAGTTGAAAGGCAATTAGATAAAAAGGTGAAAGTCATCAGATATGATCGAGGTGGTGAATATTATGGCAGGTATGATGAATTGGGACAACATCCTGGTCTATTTACCAAACTTCTAGAAAGGCTTGGCATTTGTGTACAATACACAATGCCTGGAATGCCGCAACAGAATGGTGTTGCTGAAAGGCGAAATCGTACTTTAATGGATATGGTTAGGAGTATGTTAAGCAGTTCTACCTTACCCATAACATTGTGGAGTGAAGCTTTTAAGACCGATGTGTACATCTTAAACCGAGTTCCTAGTAAGTCAGTTCCAAAAACTCCTTTTGAGTTATGGACTGGAAGGAAACCCAGTTTAAGACACCTATATGTTTGGGGTTGTCTAGCAGAAGCTAGAATTTATAACCCATAGCAAAAGAAATTGGATTCCAGAATAGTCAATGGTTTCTTTATTGGATATCCTGAGAAATCCAAAAGGTATAGGTTTTACTGTCCTAACCATAGTACACGAATAGTTGAAACCGGTAATGCAAAATTCCTTGAGAATAGTGAATCTAATGAGAGTAGTGAACCACGAAATGTGGTAATTGAAGAAGTGCGGGTAATAGTTCCTGTACCTGTGACTTCAGCAAAGTTTGTTGTTCCTTTAATTGATCGTCCTAATGATAACTTGGAACAACAAGTTAATAATCCACCACCTCATATAGATGATGAACCAATAATTGAAGAACCACACCCAGTAGAATTGCACAGATCTCAGAGAGTAAAGAGACCTGCTATTTCTTCTGATTATGTGATATATCTCCAGGAATCTGATTTTGATATAGGAACAAGTAGAGATCCGGTTACATTTTCACAAGCCTTGAATAGTATTAATTCAACTAAGTGGATCGATGCCATGAATGAAGAGATGAAATCAATGAGTCAGAATGATGTCTGGGATCTCATTCAATTGCCCCTAGGACACACACAAATTGGGTGTAAATGGGTCTTTAAGACCAAGCTCGATTGTAAGGGCAATTTTGAACGACATAAAGCCAGACTTGTGGCCAAAGGTTTCACTCAGAAAGAAGGCATCGATTATCATCAAACCTTTTCACCTGTGTCTACAAAGGATTCACATAGAATTATTTTGGTTTTGGTAGCTCATTATGACCTAGAGCTACATCAAATGGATGTGAAAACAGCTTTTCTGAATGGAAGTTTGGAAGAAGAGGTCTACATGGAACAACCTGAGGGCTACTCAACAAAAGAAAAGGAACATCTGGTATGTAAGCTTAAAAAATCAATATATGGACTTAAGCAAGCGTCTCGTCAATGGTATTTTAAGTTTAATGATACCATTACAACCTTTGGATTTAAAGAAAACATCGTTGATCGATGTATATATCTGAAGGTCAGTGGGAGTAAGTTCATATTTTTGATTTTGTATGTGGATGACATACTTCTTGCCAGTAATGATCTTGGTTTGTTGTATGAAACTAAGAATTTCCTCTCTAAGAACTTTGAAATGAAAGATATGGGTGAGGCAAAATTTGTTATCGGAATTGAAATTTTTCGAAACCGAAAACAAGGATTGTTAGGTTTGTCTCAGAAAAGTTATATCGAGAGAGTTCTAGAGAGATTTGGCATGAAAGATTGTTCACCAAACAATATACTAGTACAGAAAGGTGATAAGTTTAGCCTTATGCAATGTCCAAAGAATGATTTAGAACGGAAAGAAATGGAATGAATTCCGTATGCTTCTGTAGTAGGGAGTCTTATGTACGCGCAAACTTGTACCAGTCCTGATATTAGCTTTGTTGTGGGCATGCTTGGTCGTTATCAAAGTAAACCAGGCATGTCTCATTGTAAGGCCGCGAAAAAAGTGATGCGTTATCTACAAGGGACAAAGCATTATATGCTTACTTTCAGAAGAACTGATAATCTGGAGGTGATAGGATACTCAGACTCTGATTTTTCAGGATGCATTGATAGCATGAAATCTACTTCAGACTATGTTTTTATGCTCGCTGAAGGAGTTGTTTCGTGGAGAAGTATAAAACAAAAGGTTTATGCTTCATCCACTATGGAGGCTGAGTTTGTGGCATGCTATGAGGCCACAATTCAGACTTTATGGCTGCGTAACTTTATCTCAGGGCTTGAAGTTGTCAACTCTATTGCCAGACCGCTGAGAATTTACTGTGATAACAACGCAATAATTTTATTCTCCAAGAACGATAGGTATTCAAGTTCGAGTGGAAGTAAACATTTCAAGCTTAAATTTCTTATCGTTAAGGAGGAGGTTCGGAAACAGAGAGTGTTTGTAGAACATATAAGCACAAAGCTCATGATCGCTGATCCATTGACTAAGGGGTTGACTCCTAAGGCATTTTCAGAACATGTTCTTGCAATGGGTCTTAGTTGTCATGTATAGAGTCATGGATTGAATGTTAGTTTTACAAAACACTACTGAGATCGCATGTATAGTATGTTTCCGATTTCCTGTTTTTCCTTATGTGTACACATGTTTTGTAATGGAATGTATGATAACAGGAATTGTCTTGACCAGACATGACACTTGAACCAATACGAAGGCCTTTAAGATATTGACCTTTTATAAATGTGATTTTTCCAACTTTCAGGTCATATTAAGTGGTTATTAGTTTTGGTGGTACATGGAAGGAAATATGTCGTATTTAGATGTATACCCGCCATGACTCAAACTAGTAACTTACTTGATTATGACATTATGAGTAATGTGATACTAATGGATCGTGATTCTCTCTTGTAATAACACACATGTAAGTTTTGCCTTAGGTCATATGGACCAAGTGGGAGAATGTTAGTTGTGGCCCATATGATCAGGCCTTGGTTGTGGCCCATTATGCTCAAAGAGAGAACTTATTCCGTATATCCTGGCTGCAACTCTAACTCAAGAAAATCAATTGTTGCTGGACGATCTTCATCTCTGAGATGCTTACATAGACATATGTAAAACACATGAAACCTGTCCACTGATCTGGCAGAGCTAACCTGTAAGTGACTTTCCCTACTCTCTGTACAATAGGAAAAGGTCCAACGAAATGCAGTGCTAACTTCCCCTTCTTATTGAACTGAAGAACGACTTTTAGAGGTGATACCTTCAGAAGTACTGGGCCCCCTACTCCAAACTCCAACTGTCTACGCCTCTAATCTGCAAAGCTTTTCTGGCGACTCTGTGCTGCACGCATACGTTCCCTGATTAGAGCTATCTTCTCAGTAGTCTGTTGTACAGTTTCTGATCTTGGAAGTTTTTATTCTCCAACTTCTACCCAACATACTGGAGATCTGCAAGGTCTTTCATACAATGCTTCAAACGGTTCCATCCCAATACTGGTTTGATAACTGTTATTGTATGCAAAATCAACAAGTGGTAATAGGTCTTCCTAATTACCCTTGAAGTCTAAAACTACACAACAAAGCATGTCCTCCAGCACCTAGTTAACTCTATCAGTTTGTCCTTCTATTTGAGGAGGAAAAGTAGTACTGAAGTCAAGCTACGTACCCATAGCATCTTGAAAAGCTCTCCAATAATTCGAGGTAAAAGAAGTATCTCGATCTGACACCATTGAGACCGAAACCCCATGATATCGAACTATCTTTTTCACATACAACGAAGCTAACTGTTCTGCATTGTGTTTCTTCTTGACCGGTACGAAGTGTACGGACTTAGTCAATCTATCTACAATTACCAAATGGAGTCATTTCCCTTCCTAGTCTTAGGTAAACCTTCGATGAAATTCATAGATATATTTTTCCACTTCCACTCGGGTGTATTTAGAGACTGCAAAGTACCCGTTGGTCTCCGATGTTCTGCTTTTACTTGCTCACATGTGAAACAAGTTCACACAAACTCAATAATCTTACGCTTCATTCTTGACCACTAGAAATGTCATTTGAGATACATCTCGTTCTTTCCATGTTGTACTGTATACCTACTACGATGTGCCTCGTTCAGGATGTCCCTTCTCATGTTAGATTTTTTCTAGAACACACAAGCGACCCTTGAACCTCAAACCACTGTCTTCATCCACACTCATGCCTATGGTTTCTTCTCGTTGTATTCCTGTAGCTCTGTCACAGCACCACTGGTCGTTACCTTATTCACCAATGATTCAGCTCACTAGAGTAGGTAG
The DNA here is from genome assembly GCA_002174775.1 of Macleaya cordata. Lineage (NCBI taxonomy): Eukaryota > Viridiplantae > Streptophyta > Magnoliopsida > Ranunculales > Papaveraceae > Macleaya > Macleaya cordata. The sequence continues at coordinate 102,939 of MVGT01001318.1, read as the reverse complement.
TATGACTACACTATCCAACAATAGTTGTTTCTTCCCTCGAGTTACCAAATCAAAGTCGTACTCTGAAGTTACCTCCACATATGTGGCTAGAAGAGTATTCACATACATGTACAAAGAAGAAATTGGATGCTTCTTCTAAAAATAATGTAGATAAAGGTGCTTCTTCATCACAGCAGAATCACAAGGTCAAAGAGAAATTGAGGATGAAGCTTGAAGTGGAGCGACGTGTCATGCTCCGACAAGCAGAAATCTGTGAATCACTTATGAAAAAATTTATAAATACTAAGTTTACGTAGGGGTCCTTAGTTTATATTATGGGGGTCTATGTAATTGTTGCATCTTTGCAAATTTTAAAACTTTTGTAACTGTGGCTTTTACTGATCTGTACTACTTGTTCTTCAATTACTTTCCCAAGTATATAGATATGCCAAGTTATTGGTTAAAAAGATTAATTTTGTATTTCAATTTCCGTCTATATGGTGAGTTGACGATATAGAAAGTACATGCTGAGTTGAAGATTCATTTATAATGGAGATCTCTATTGGAGGAACAAGCACACATCAGGTCAAATTTGTGCCAATTACATGTCCTTACAGTCACATCTACCAAAACTCAGTACATTGTTCATTCAGCCTTCAGAATGAAGGGCAGACTAAGTGAGTCAATAGTGACAGGAGATCGCTATCGAATTACATAGTGGCAGAATATGGCTTTTGACAAACATCATACTTGGTTCAGCCCTTAGATCATCTCCATGTGGAGCCATATAAAAAGTACACCAAATGATTTTGATATACAGAACAAAACCCTAAAATAGGATCCCAAATTTTTTAGACAAAAAAAAACCATTAAACAAATTTCTATATTTTCTTCGTATCCATATTGTGTATTGAACCCTGTAAGCTTCCTCCCAAAAACCACAAAGTTAGGGTTTTGTTTTGTTGCCAGTTTTTGGGTTACATTTGGATAGTGAGATTCTGGCACTATTTAATTAGATCGTGATATTCTGTCACTATGCTCGGTTTTTCGATGTGAGATTATGTGTATCCCTATTGGGTTTGATTGAATTCTGTAATCTTCTTCTCAATTAATATACACGTAAATGTGTTGGTTATACGTATATAGCTCAAGAAAATATATATAAACAAGTATATCACAAGAAGAATAACTACAACACATCAAGTATAACAAAACTGACATAGATACTCACTCTATACTAGACTCTCAAATGACAAACCATCCAATCGTCCATTGTGACCAGCCTCCTCAAATGACAAAACATCCAATCGTCTATTGTCTTCTCATTTTCCTTAGCCGAAGTATTTCCTAGAATTAAAATTCAGATCCAATATTGTTTATAATTGTTCTATACTTCGATGATATCAATCTAATTGGGACTCCAGAAGAGCTTAAGAAAGTTACAGAATACTTGAAAAAAGAATTCGAGATGAAAGATCTCAGAAAAATAAAATTTTGTCTCGGCCTGTAGATCGAGCATAATACACGCAGAATTCTTGTCCATCAAACAATGTATACTGAAAAAAGTCTTGAAGCACTTTAATATGGACAAAGCATATCCGCTTAGTACATCTATGGTTGTGAGATCTCTCAATGTCGAGAAAGATCTATTTCGCTCAAAGGAGCAAAATGAAGTACTACTTGGTCCAGAAGTACCATATCTCAGTGCGATCGGTGTATTGATGTATCTTGCACAATGTACTAGACCTGATATTACTTTTTCAATAAATTTGTTAGCCAAATTTAGTTCTGCACCGACAATGAGACATTAGACAAGTATAAAACAGATTTTTCGTTATCTCCGTAGAACAACAGATATAGGATTATTTTACTGTAACAATCCATCCAATGGCTTACAAATACAGGGCTACACAAATGTTAGATACCTCTCTGGTCCCCATAAAGCTTTCTCTCAATCTAGATATATTTTTACAAGTAGTGATACAGCATTCTCTTTGCGATCCAACAAATAAAGTCTTTCAGCCACTTCTTTGAATCATTCAAAGATCATAACATACTAGTTTGACACCCAAACCATTACAACTGGAAGTAACACATAAACATAGGAACCAAAATTACAAACAACTTAAAACATGAAAAGAAACTATAGCGCCTAATCATCATTTTCTCAAGCATGCTACTCCTGTGCATTCGACACACCTCCACCATTTAGAAAATCTGCAAGGTTATCAATAACAGTGAGAAAACTCAATATGTTTGCCTCCCCATACCCCATGGGAGCGATAAAGCAGCTGATAAAACAAATACAATTTTCTCTTTTGTAAAAGCATCAAGTTAACGACTTTTAGATAGCAAAGAAATCCATCCTTTTTTTAAAAAAAAATCATTGGATGAGAAAATTCTTCACTTAAATATTTTTTTTTAGTTCATATCTGGTTATCTCATTGGTCCGGCAACTACCTCCGATTTTATCCTGGATTAGGACAACCAACATAACCATCGGTGGCGGGGCTTTAGGTCCCTCTGGGAAAATCACAGTCCCGATCAAATATTATATGTATAAAGTTTGGAACTAGGTTCTGAGAAGTATGAACTCAAAAAGGTTTTTCTTTCAACATTTATAAAAAAAATTCCATTTCAAACCACTTTTCTTAGGCTTGAACTCCTTGAGAATATGAAAATCCATCGAAATCCCAAACTTGTAAAACTTATGTTCCTTGCAACAACTAACTAATAGTTCTGGTAAAACATCGAGTACAAGACAGCAATTGGACCAAGTTAGGTCGATCCACAGTTAACAAAAACTATCCTTTTTTTTTGTAGAAAAATCAGCCCTTACGGCGTAGGAATTTGCCCTAAAACTTGAGAGAAAACCAGCCCATTTGTTTTGTTGAAAAACTAGCATATAAGGCGTGCAAATTTCCTCCAACACTTGTTCGAAAAATCAGTCCATGATTTAGTAGGGAAACCAGTTTATAAAATGTGTTAAAACTAGCCAATGTTCTATTAGAATCAGCCCATGAAGTTCAGCAAATCAACCCCTTTGTTTTGTAAAAAGTCAGCCCAAAACGCAAAGCAAAACAGCTCATTGCTTTGTAAAAAGTCAGCCCCATAACATGTAAAAATCTAGGTTTATAGTTTTGTAAAAATTTACCCCATAAGATGTAAAGGTTTCGGTTCATGGTTTGATAAAAATCAACCCGATAATATGTTGAAAATCAGCTCCAGTGCTTTATAAAAATCAACCCACGGCAAGTAGAAAAGTCGGCCCACTTTTTTTTTTTGAAAACCAGTACAAAAGTCAGGCCATTTCTTTTAGGAACCCAATTAAAAGATCAGCCCACTTCCTGTAGATAGTTAACCCAGAAATTCAGTCCATTGTTTGTGCAAAACCAACCCAAATCTCAGTTCATTGTTTGTAGAAAACCAACCAAAAATTTGTTCTTGTTTGTAGAAAACAAATTCCAAAAATCAGTTCATTGTGTGCAGAAAACCATCCGAACAATCAGTCCTTTGTTTGTAGAAAACCAGCCCTAAAATCAGTCCATTGAAATTAGAAAACCAGTCCAGAATAACCCATATATGTTGTAGAGAACAACCCTTTTGTTGGTGAAAAAAACAGCTCATTTCCTTTAGAAAACCATGTCCATATTTTGTACAAAAATCATTCCATACGTTTGGAAAAAAATGCAAACCTTAGTTGTACAAAACCAGTCTATGTGTGAAAATCAGCCTTTAGTTGTATGACATCAATTCACAACTTGTGTAGAATTTAACCCATAGTTCTACAAAAATCAGTCCATCTCATATGTAACAATTTTTACATGTAATTGAACATAAGATAAAAACAAGCTACTTAATCATGTTAGCATAAAATCCAAATCAAGAACTCAGATTTATATAAAGATCTAGCACGTGAAATCAAAGCATATATGACAATCGGCTCATGTCAAGATCATATATATATATATAGCGAATGGATCAGGTTACAACCTTATATGTACATGTTATATTTATAGGTTCATGTGGGGCTCACATGAGGTTGATTTAAGGGCTGAATTTTTGTGAGGATATTCTTCTCACCATATAAATCATCTTCACCAAACATCAGTCCATTCTAAAACTTACAGCCCTATTAAAAATTGAGAGGAAGTTGATTAAAAATTAACGGTGAAAAATGAACGTTGAGAAAAAGAGTCAATTTTTTATGGGTTTTAGAATGGAGTGTTTTTTTGTAAAGATCTACACGGTAAAGAGAACATTATCACCAAAAATTAGCCCTTAGATAAACATGTACG
>MVGT01001318.1:83612-98629 GCA_002174775.1 Macleaya cordata | reverse complement strand
ACTTTATGTAAATAAAGATGATCATGATAAAACAATCCCACAAGGTATAGTTCACCGAATCCTATCTCTTGCCCTAAATATTTTCTAATAGTCTGTTTGGACAAGGGATTTTAGGGAGGGATTTTGTGGGGACTAAGGATTTTGAGAAAAAATATAACATGATTTTTCCTCAAAATCTCTGGTCCCCACAAAATCCCTCCCCCAAATCCCTTGTCCAAACAGACTATAAGTGTATATTATTACCCCTCCGCCTAGGCTAGGTCGTCCAAGTCCCCTTCTCTTCCATTTTTTTCTCCAATGCCTCACTCACACAATCTCTCTCTCTTTATGGACGTCCTCTCCAAGAGGCTCTCTCTTTACTTTTGTTCACAAACGAGTGAAGTAGTATATATAGAATTCTTATTAATTATTTTAAATTTAATTGGGTGCACTAACTCTTATTGATGATGGTCTAATCAAGTCCTTGGGGGTTTCATGCAAAAAGTGTGGAGGTGAGGTTATGAATTTGAAAGGTTTAGCTAGTGTATGGAAGCATCCTGGCCCTCGATCAAAGGGAACTAATCGACCATGGGTTGATGCCTTCTCATCTCCCCATGAGTCACTATTTAATACACAATTTTTATTATTCTTATTAATAAAATAATTATTATTATTATTACTAGCACTCACTATTAGGTAGCATGCAAAATGGGAGAGTTACTAGCATGCAATATTAACTAATTTGAATGGAAAAAAGCACACAATAAGGTAAGTGTTCAAAACCCATAACAATGTTAGTTTTACTACAATTTATGTGCATGCCAAAAAAGGTGTTAAGTATGTTGAAATTAATTGGCTATTATAATTGGTGTTCTACGTTGGGTTAAGTAGATAAGATGAATACTATGTACAAAAATGGATTTGCGAAAATGCTAGGAGTTTAGAAAAATTAGGGTACATGAAATGATTAATTCATTTAAACCATTATGCTTTCATTCAAATTAAACTAATTAGTTAGGTGGCAAGATAATATTAGCATGAAGATGCATTTAACTACAAAAATCAAAATTGAGCCTAGCTAATCACCAACGTCCATACTCCTTCGTATATATATATACACACATAAATAAATAAAAGCTACCACAATTTCTAATAACGATTGCATACTTCAAAATTCTAACTGGTATTTTAAACAAGAGGCAAGTGAGTGAATGAGAATTATAATACTTCTAAATTAAAAAATGTAAAATTCAACATCTATAATGTAATTCATAATAAAATTAATATGTCATCAGGTTAATTTAGCATACAAAGTAAATTGTAAAAGTCATAGTTAAGAGAGCAACACAAACACAAATATACATGCTAACAAGTATATATAAATGAACCCAAGCACTGGTATTCAGGTTATTCCTAACTCGAACTGGTACCCAAAAATTCAAAGAATTACAGTTATCTTTGAAGACAATGTTACTTACATATCACAAGTTAAGGAAGGCTACATCAAAGATGATAGAACCAAACACATCTCGCCGAAGCTATTTTATTCTCACTATCTCCAGAAGAGACATGAAATTGATATCCAATAGATACAATCATGTGTGAATTATGTTGATTTATTCACCAAGTCTCTGCCAGCAACGACATTCAGAAAGCTGGTTTATAGTTTTGGCATGAGACATATGTATCATCAAGTAGGATGATATGAGGGACTACTCAATCAGGGGGAGTATACCAGTACCAATATTTGTCTTACTAGTCCTTATCGCATTGTACACTTTTTTCTTTGTCAAAGTTTTGTCCCTCTGGGTTTTCCTTGTCAAAGTTTTTAACGAGGTAGCTTATGCGAGTCCAACACTATTCTAAGTTTTTTGTACTCTTTTGCTTAACTCAAATTTTGTCCCTCTGAGTTTTCCTTGAAAGGTTTTTAATGAGGTAGCTATCTTAGAATGGTGAGCATTCAAGGGGGAGTGCTATAACATGAGGTGGTTATCCACCGTGTGATATGTAGAGGTAACTATTTTTTAAACCCTCTAATAAGAGAGCTGCTGTTTGGCCCGACCAAATAACCGATCAAATGCCAGATTCTTATGTGGCATGGGGGGTCCCACTGCCACATAAGTTGGAAACCCCCTCATAATACTTTTAGGAGGGGAAAAGTGGTGGATCCCACCCTGCCACATAAGGATCTGGCATTTAGTCGGTCATTTGGTCGGGCCAAAAAGCTTTATTGCTCTAATAAACACATCACCCCCTTCACTTGACACATCTATATGTAGGTGTCATCTTCTTATCAATACCTATCTTTCATTACAGCTCTGTATATATACCCCGCTTTACTCATTATATGATAATGATAAAAGTTAATAAGAAATCTCTCTCTTATTTCTCTGGTATTTGTACCTTTAAACTTACGCAAATATTGTAATTATTACAAGATTGTACAATTTATACAATTCAAAACGTACAACTGTGGTACTCTTTTAGCATATGTAGAAAGTTAATATGGCACAATTTACACCGTACAATGTCTTCAAGGGCAAATTTGAAATGAAAATAGGGAAGAAATATTTAGGCCAACTGTTCCATTCTACCCCATTTGCTTCTTTTCCCTATTTTAGCGGAATTTTTCTGGGTAAAAGCCAAAAACTAAACAGATGTGTTTTTTTTTTTTTAGAATTGGCCATTTCAGCCTAGAACATCCATAACGCAGGCTATTTTTAACTAAATTGTCTAAAATCTAATCTATAGTCAATTGTGTAAAAATATATTTTTACACTAGAAGGAGAGAGAATTGTGTAATTCTACACAACTTGTAAATGGTTTTGCAGATACAGCCAGGTGGCATTTGAGAGAGTGCTCATCGTTGTGCAGATACTGAAAGTCCGTTTGATCCAAAATAAATTAAAGGAAAAAAAAGTTTCTTCAAATTAACAAAGTGACAAAGTTCGCCCAACACAAAAGATTACTTTTAATTTATTTTGTTAATTATTTCTAATTTAATAAATACTATAATTTCAAATCTAAATATATAAACACAACTCTACATTGTGGATATGTTTTGTGGCTTCCATGAAAATTGTGTATATTTACTTTATACACAACAGTTTTCCGCAAGTAAGATTGTGAATGCTCTCAGTGCGCATAAAAACAAACACCCACCAAATGGAGGAAGGATGCTAATCATTGAAAGAGAAAATGGGTGCTCATGATATGGAGACGGAAAATGAGAAGAGGGATCAAAGACCAAACAAGAAAAAAAATGAGCCAATTATATCTTCTCCCACTAGCCTCCGTGACTACAAAGTGCTATTAAACCTTTCAAAATGTTAATTTATAGTAATAAAGCCCGGGAAAAAAAAAAAAAAGAGATTCAATATTGAGAATCAATCTATTAATTTGTTGTACTTCTTTGTTGAAAACCTAGTATGTCTTTTGATCCAGACTGCATGTCCTCCAAATGGAAAATATAATTATCTTTCGCAACAATTTCATTCAAACTCTGACATGTTGCAACATTTAGAACTTGTAATGAAGTCTAAAATACTGTTTGGGATAACCTATTTAATGCCCACGAAAGAGAAGAAAAAAAGTGGTGTCATATTGCAATTGATGTTGCAGAAGTGCTATTGGAATCGGGATTTTCATTTGTCTATTTAAACTGATTGAGGTGGTGACGAGAATAGTTCTACATGGGATATGAGAGCCTAGCAAACCTAATATATAATGATCCTGGGTCACACCACTCATTGCCAATTGGTTTTGAGTTAGATGCCCACAAACTTAATATAGTCTCAGAACGCAAGCTCACACTGGATATACTCAACGGTCACATGTGCTCCCTGCCACCCAAAAAGAGTTCCACGTGTTAGGCGCAAAAGAACCCCACATGTGAGGGGGCATGATGAAAATAGTCTCACATGGGATATGAGAACCTAGCAAACCCAATATATAATGATCTTGGGTCACACTGCTCGTTGCCAAATTAGTTTTGAGTTGGATGCCCACAAACTTAATAGGTGGCACTTTCAATCCACCATTCATTGTGTGTTGTGGGGACAAATAAATGGTGGATTGAAGGTGCCACCTTAATCTGTTTAAATAGATAGATTAAGGGTCGGTTCCAAAAGTATTTTTAGATTATTCAATCAATTTTGAAAATTATAAAATCTCTCAAATGAAAATTACAATAATGTCCAAATAATGTGTAGAGCATTTGTCTAGCAGTTCAAAAATTCAAACTTCTCTAGTAAATTAAGGACAACGTAAAGAACACATGCAATATATGTGCACAACATATCATCTCTCGATAAAGAGAGTTGTCTACCAACTATGAATATCTTATGGTTAATAAAGTTTGCATTAATTAATATAAGGTGCTAGTAAAAGAGTTCTTCAAAATGCTTAGGGGATGGACAAGTTAAATGTGTTGTTAGGCCAAAAATCCCCCATCTAAATTATTACTCATTTTTACTAGGAGTGATGTGGGGGCAAACTAACCTAAAAGTCACTTTCTCTTTTCACTCTACTAAAATTGAATGGTACACCCCTGCCAACATCACAATCATCTTCATCTTCACCACTCCTCAACGGCCGGCCACTTCCACCGTCGGCAAAAGAAAAAAAAAAAGAAGCATGATTTCTTCTTTTTCTTCTTCACTTCCCCCTCTCTCTATAGTGCCCCATCGCCATCACAGTGAGATGAGAGAGAGTGATTAGAGAGAAAAACAGGGGAGAGGGATCGGTGGGGGAAAAAAATTCAAAATTTAAAAAAAATTCAGATCAGGAGAGAGGTCAGAGAGAGAAGGGGGAGAGAAAGAGAGAGGTCAGAGAGAGAGAGAGGGGTAGAAAGAGAGAGGCTAGAGAGATAAAGGGGAGCTAGTGAAATAGTGGAAGATAAGAGATGGCCGGGAAAGAAAATTTCAGGCCATCTCCTTCATCGGTGGAAAGGGTGGTGGCTGGGAAGATGGGGATGGGGTATGACCCACAACCACCACCACCAACACCACAGGAATCTTGACTCTCACCTAACCGTTCTTGGTGTTGCTCTGCAATTCAAAACCCTTTTCTTCTTCTCCTCCTCCTCCCCTTCCTCCTTCAAATTCTCTCTTTACCAAACTTACAATTCCAGATCAAAATCCAAAACCCACTTCTGTAACCCTAAATTCTTACATCTCATCACCATCAAAATCATCGTCCTCAACATTTAAGCTTAATTTTTCACCTGGAAGGGTTTCACCAATTATGAATTCTTCTTCTTCATCTCTTTCAAATGTTGGTGTTGTTGATGCTAATCGATCCTTTTGTTTCTTACCCTTCGAGTTACAGTAATTATGCCCTCTATACTGGACTTCTAAACTTTTAAATCCAATGTTACTTCCTCCAAATCTCGATAAAATCAGATCAAGTCCTACTATTTTCAAAATGATGGCTAATGAACAAGATATTCATCCCAGAACCACCCAAAGCCAACCTAACAATAACATCTCTATGATTAATGGAAAACCCCCCAATTTCAGTTCAAGATAAACACATTTTATTGCAGCAAAGAGTAGTAGAGATTGTGGGAAAATTTTTTATTCTCTAATTTTTTTAGGTTCTACAACCTCTAATTCTATGTTTTATCTCATCTATGATCTTTTTATTCTATGTTTTATACCAAGATTAATTTGCCTGCATGCTTTGTTTTTTTACATTGGTCTTTATGATGCTTTATTTAGATGGCTTCTTCATTTGTTTGTTGAGCTAATATCATCAACTATTGAGTAGTGGGAGCAGTGTTGATGAAATCAAAATGATTGTTAATTTTCTATAACTAAAAAATATTAATGAAAGCAATATTAAAAAGAAGAAAAAAAAAATGCAATCTGCTTGTTTTAGTTCACTTCAAGTTTTTATTTCTAGTATACGATACTAACATAAAATCTATCTCTATTAATGAAAAATATTTAAATATTAAAATTTTATTAATTTAAATTTATTTTTGATGACGATGATGTCCTCACAACGAAAGATCATCTTCATTTGTAGATCAAGATGATTAATTGTAAACCCAAATATACATTGTATAACCTTATATAAGTAGGATGTGCTCCAAGGGAACAATTAACCCTCGTATACATAGATTATATATTACTTTTAAGTAATTGATATGTCGTATCAATTGGATATTTCACCCCTTGGATTGTAACAATTAACCCCTAGAACCTAGCATGCAGGTTTTATATGTTCCAAAACCTAAAACCTTAACAAGTTTTTTTCAATACATAAGGTGTAGGTTGGTTTTAACTTTGGGACGGGTCATGGGTTCAACTCCAAACAAAATTACTATCTCTACTTTCAAGATCATTGTTGTAAATAATAATTTTTCAAAAAAAATTCAGTTCTTTTTCTTTTCTTCTTTTTATTTCGAATATTTTACTGGTGCGTAGCACGGGATATATATATTAGTTTTTAAGCATGTATTTGATGTAATGGGACTTAGTCAATAGAGGTGTATATTATGGATATTTAAGCATGTATTATGAACATTACATCAAGTAAAGGAGGGGAGCACCCTCCTTTTTTTTAGATTTCACGGAGGGAACGTGCCCCGTTTTTTTGGGTATGCACGGTGCTTCCATAATCTCTAGCGCTAACTTTTCTTAAAAACTATACCTAATTAAACTACCCTTCCGTGAAATAAAAGTTGCATTCTTCAATCGCTTTATTTTAATCTACAAATCAATTTTTGTCAAAACTTGCATTTTTGGAAAGCTTTTTTCAAGATCTTCAAAACATGCAAGATCAGACAACAATGTTAAATTCAACAAAAAAAAAAGTTAATCTAACTATGTAAACTCAAGTTGCATACCCAGGCGAGATGCAAGTTGTAATTTGTATAGTTTATTTTTCTCAAATTTGAGCTTTTGGACTTTTGTAAGCCTATATGCATTTCAAATTTGCATTTTTGATGTTCGTCGATATATTGTTGAACTTAAAATGAGTAGTTACATTTTTTATGTTCATTGATTTATTTTTTGAAATTTAAGTTTTCGCACTTTTTTTAGCCTATGTGCATATTCATTTGCATGTTTTGATATTCAGTAAAGTAGTGAAGTCCATGGCAAGCAAATTCAAATGTAGGAATCCATTTATGTAAACTTAACAACTGTATACAAATTATAATTTACATACTAAAAATTGTAGGCAAAGCGCAATTTGCATACTCATAAAAGTATATGTAGATCTGAATTTGCATTGGCTTCATGAATGTTTTTTTTCTTCGAATTTGGTATCCATGACTGAACTCGTTTGAAAGGTCTTGAAAAATGCTTTCCAACCATATAATTTTTGTTAAAAATTTACCTTCTATTTTACAAGTTGTGGTCATTTTTACGTTAAAATATTAATTTAAAATGTGGAAGTTTCTCTCTTCGCTAATTGTCAAAAAGAACATCAGGAAAAGGGTTCCATCATTTCACGCGTGATTTTTTCCGCTAGTGTATGCACGAGGGCCTAGCGTACACAAAAACCCGCCGTCTTCTGCCGTAAATTATATTTACATAAATTTTTTAGTTCTAATAGATGAATTTAATATGCTCTAACGAAATGCTACTTCCCTTTCGGTCAACACATTGAGCATGCAGAAAGATGACAAAGCCAAATAATTTAGTCACACTTACCAATCTCTAATGTTGCTAAATCGAACTTATGTAGGGAAAATACATAACAATCTCAACATGCAATGAACATGGACGACCTCTTATTGAAATTTATTTCTTTCCTAAAAGAAAGGAGGCTTGAGTGGCACTAGTTCATAGAATTTGGATTCATTATAACTGTATAGATATACTCTCATCGATGCCATTGAAACTATGATAATGTTAAAATCAATGGCCATGATTAATCAAAGCAACCCATAGGCTATAACTCTTTCCAGTATTTGCCAGCCCACAGACTATAACCCTTTCCAAATTCGCCAACCCACAGATTTTAACTCTTTCCATATTTGCTAGGTGAGTAAGAAAGTAAATCCTAGACTCTTTCTCTACTATATAAACCCAACAGCCATGGGCTCTTTTCAATTCATTAAGTAATTAGTTTTTCCCCCCTCTATGGTTTTTTGCATCTGTGATTTATTTTACCCTTGCCAAGGAAAAACAAAAATCCATTGAGGCTTCTCTTTGTAACTATAGAGACACTCCTCTATTGCAACATCAAGATTCAATCCGATCCGTTTGGATCTTGCTAAGCGGGTATATATATAGATCGGTAATCTATTGTTGTTTTTTTTTATCTCTTGTCGTTTTAGATCTTATTTTTTAAGTTGGTTCTGTTTTCATAGTATATTCATGTCTTTCTATTATAGGCGTGGCCATCCCAATCCAAATGCTTGTTTTTGTTTCATTATTTTAAATAATTTTCAACAACTCTACCATTTTTCTCTATCCTCTATCTAAAAAAGGTTTTTAAATCTTGTTAAGATTTTTCATCAGATCAATTAATGAGTATATTAGTGGACTATTGGGCTGATTGATTCACGATTGAGTTTCCTAGGTAGCCTGGATTACTAGATTATGACTCTCTTATATTAAACTCGAGGTTGTACTTTTATACTTATCAAATCAACAATTTATAAAAGAATTAGGATGGAGGACATGCTTAAAACAACATGCATGTTGTAGACACGATCAGGGGCAAAAATAGAAAAGGCAAACTCTATTTTTATTACCACCTTTTCTTAACTAGAACCCACATATTTTTACACTCAGTTTATATCAGCATTTAGGACTTAAATGGAGATGACCGAAGGACTTTCTTTTTCTTTCTATTTTTCTCTATTGTGAAAAAGATCTTCTTACCATTTATATCATCTTTTCATCACATCAACTTATAACTTTTAATTACATAAAAATATGTTCTGTGAAGAGATCATCCTCACAGAAAAATCATCCATTAGATCATCCAAAGTTGATCCGAATTTTAATTTGAGTCATTTATTTTGTCGATAATTTTAACTAACTTTTAGTTTGGTTAAAAGTTTAGAATAATATAATCTTTGGTAATGTAATACCCCATGAAATTCTATAGTGTGAATATTCCACACTTAACCAACATAATTAAGTTAGTATAAAATTATGCCCATTTGGGTGAATGTTGATTTGAAAAATAAATTTCTCATATGCATGGTAATATGCATGGAAACTCATAATGTACTTTAAGAGAATTATCTCCAAAAAAAATAATAATTAATTAAATAAAAAAATAAAATATTTTTTATTAGCACATGGGCTGCTACTACAGTAGCTGGTGGCTTCTACTGTAGCAGCACTTAAAAAAATAATAATAAAATATTTAATTAAAAAAATATTTTTAACAGAAATAATAATAAAAAAATAAATAAAATTTCCTATATAAACCCCTAATTCCTTACCATTTCTCCTCACAATCCTCTCCCCTTTCTTCCCTTCTCTCTCACACTTATACTAACTCTTTCTCCCATCTTCCCTCATACATCTCTCTCTTAATAACATGTCTCCATTTTACTTTTCATTTTATACCCTATTTAATTACAAGGTTGATTTTACAAATATCAACAAGGTTATGGAAATTCAATGTTCTACACCATTGAATTGGAGATAGCGAATAAGGTAGGTGGATATGTGGAACTTCCCTCTATTATAACCAAAACTTATTTTATATTTTGTTATGAAAATGCATGGCGATGGATTATTTTGTATTATTTACAAATTAAATAGGTATTTTGTTAATATGATCACTATTTATTTTTAAGTGATGGAAATTGATTTAGATTGATAATAAATCTAAAAAGGATTATGTAAATGATAATTAAATGGGTAGGAAAAGGGAGACCCCCTTAAACTGTTATTTCTGCCTGAAGAAGCGGTTGACCGTTGTTTCTGCCTGAGGAAGCGGTTGTTACCCGGTTTAATACAACATAAGATATTAAATGGTTAGAAAGTAAATCATTTAATGGTAATTTATTTACAAGTTCATCAGTTAATTATTATTGTAATTTTGATGAATCATGTTTTCAATCTATTATTTTTAGGTTGATATTTACCTACTGAGTTTACTCACCCCTAAATTCCCACCATAGGTTACGTTGAGGTGAATGATTCAAAGATGTGTAGATTAAGAAGCAGATAGCTTGTGTTATCAAATTTTGTATAAATATAACTGATAGATTAAACTACTATTCTATCACTTGGGATAAGGGTTATTTTATATTAATTCTTATTGTTTTAACATTCTTATGAACTTAGATGTTAAGTTTTAAATTGTATAATTGATGTCTTAATTTACAATTAATTTCCGTCAAGAATCATTAAATTAATTAGGTTTTATACGAAATTGTATAATTCCCGTAATTCATACTGTCAGATTTACAAAACAGTATTTTTGTGACACCCCGCGAATTCGGCCCCGCGACTCAACCCAACGAGTCAGTGACATACATGTCGGAGGACGGACACGTGGGGTAATATGCATGAAGCATACACATATTTGAGGCTGAGAAGTGAGCTGATAAAAAAAAGAATAATAAATAATAATAATAATAAATAAAAACAAGCAAAACAAAAAAGGGATTTTTTTTGCTGGGTTTGGGGGACACGGGTTGGCCTGACCCGCGGCCCAGCCCGTAACCCAAAAGTAACCCGTCACCACCCCTCCCCCCAATCAGCTTAGTGCTGATCTGTCAAAAAAAAAAGCAAAACAAACAAATAAAGGTAGCAGCAAAAAAAAAGAAAAAAAAAAGTGTAAGAGAGACTTTGAGAGAGCGAGTGAGAGAGAAATCGTGAGGGAGAGACCGAGAGAGAGCTGAGGGAGAGAGGAGCTGAGGAAGAAGAAGAAGACAGCAGCAGCAGCAGCAGTAGCTGCTGCTGTCCATGTAGAAGGAAGGGGGGGAAGAACAGTTGCTGCCGCCGGCAGCAGCAGCAGAAGAAGAAGAAGGAGAAGATAGATCGAGAGGGAGACAAAGAGAGGGGTTCAGCCTCAACCTCGCCCTCTTGTTCATCTTGTTTTGGGTGAATCCCTCTAACCCTAAAAGCCTTTCATCATTGTTGTTTTCTAGTAAAATGATTTAAGGTTTTTGCTCCACTTGTTTTGTTGATGTAGATCTTGTTGAAGGAGTCTAAAGGTGGAGAAATGATGTTTCTAAGGCCTGATTTCGTAGTTGAGGTAAGATTTTAACCTCTTTTTCTATTTTGGATGAAATTTTAATGATGAAAATTGAGGTATTTAAAGGAAAAACGAAAATTTTGGTGAAGGTGTTCATCATTTAATCTAAATGATTTGTTGATAAAGGATTGGAAGCAAAAATCTAGGGTTTTGCTTAAAGTTTCTGTTTTGGGTTTGTATCCTTGTTTGAGGAATGAAATCTAAATGTGAATTAGGTTAAATTGAGATTTCGGTAGAGAAGCTTGTTGTTATGATGAATTTAGCATGAGTTACGTTGAGTTTTTCGTGTCTTAATCGTGTTTTAGTGGTTTTCCGAAATTAGATTCTCGGATTTAACTGTGCATGCTACACTAAAAAACCTCCGTAACTTCCTTATTTTAGATCCAAATTAAGTGCTTCTAGTTTCTAATGATTCGTAACATCTTAAGCTATCTTCAATAGAAATTTCACGAATTTTGGACAAGTAGACAACTTATTTTAGATTTTTAAAATTTGCCTATTGTTTTATAAAACTAGTTGTTTCTGCAAAATATATTATTAATTGGTACTTTTCTTATTTCTCAATTTGTTTTCTGATTTTAATTTCTTCATGAAAATGGTATATCTCGGTGTTATCTTTCTAATGCTTTTAGTTTGAATATTTTTTGAGCTTTCTACGATCTTTGGCGTTTATTTTTCTAAACTGTTACATTTTTCCTGATATTTAACAGGGGGACTACTTTAGGCATTTCAAAACTATTAAATGTATTTAATATTTTCTAAACCAAGGTTTTAGGCTGTG
Source organism: Macleaya cordata (assembly GCA_002174775.1). Classification (NCBI taxonomy): domain Eukaryota; kingdom Viridiplantae; phylum Streptophyta; class Magnoliopsida; order Ranunculales; family Papaveraceae; genus Macleaya; species Macleaya cordata. The sequence goes on along the minus strand of MVGT01001318.1, from coordinate 86,685 downwards.
AAGATGAACTACTAGTATCAGTTGATTTTCTTATAATTGGGAGTGTAATTTTGGGTTTCAACGTTCTTAGTTGTCTTGGTTCTATAACTTAATTAGAATCTTATGTTACTTGTTCTTCCTTCTTCAGTTTAGGGATTGAGTTGTACCTTCTATTGAGTGCCTCTTGAATGAGAATCGATAATGCGTAGGACCTTTCGTTGAGCAGCTTGGTAGCATTTAAGGTAGGTGGTCCACCCATCTTAGCATAATCATTATTTTACCAATGCATGTTTCAAAAGAAATGATGTAACTATGGTGTAGATACATCATGGCATATAGAATCTGTATGTTATTAACAATGAAAATTGGTTTTACAATTTGATTATATTAATGGTGAATTTCACTAATCATGTTAATGATGAATTTAACTTACTCTGTGATTGTTTAACTCTCGTTTAGGATGATTGCATCATGTTCTTATCATGTTTTATGGGTTATAAGGTTTACCGACAAGTCTTTGAATTTCATGAAAGAATAGAATCTATATATGGCTTTGATTGATAACATATGGTTTAATACTACGAAATGAACTCTTTTCTTGTTTAGATGTAAAAGTCGAGGTTTCCTCGGGATTTGATCACTTGAATTAGAAAGTTTTATGCGAAGTTTAAAGTCATTGGAATACTAGATTGTGAGAACGATTTTTAAAGGAAAAAGATTTAAAATGATCCTGAAGAAATTAGGGTTGGTGGTAAGGGTCTTCATCACCAGGTCCTAGACATTGACGATGACACTACGTGTGTGTGTGTGGTCAGATTGATCCTCGATTTCTTCCCCTTCTCTGGTTATGTCCCAGGCTGGGTTAATCCCAGGATATCTTTTTGGTTACACCTAGGTTTTTCTGACTTCGGTCAGGCTATTCTTCTGACTTCGGTCAGGCAGGCTCCGTCCAGGCTATGTTTCTGACTTTGGTCAGGTTGGCTTCGTCTAGGTTATTCTTCTGACTTCGGTCAGGCTGGCTCCGTCTAGGCTATATTTCTGACTTCGGTCAGGNTCCAGGCTATGTTTCTGACTTCGGTCAGGCTGGCTTCGTCCAGGTTATTCTTCTGACTTCGGTCAGGTTGGCTCCGTGCAGGTTATGTTTCTGACTTCGGTCAGGCTGGCTTCGTCCAGGCTATGTTTCTGACTTCGGTCAGGCTGGCTTCGTTCAGGTTATTCTTCTGACTTCGGTCAGGTTGGCTCCGTGCAGGTTATGTTTCTGACTTTGGTTAGGTTGGCTTCATCTTGGTTATTCTTTTGACTTCGGTCAGGCTGGCTTAGTCCAGGTTATGTTTAAGAAGTTTTTCAAAAAAAATAATATTAATAATAAGAGGGATTTCATCAAGTACTGGTAGCTAGCAAGGACAAGGATTTTTAGAAAGGATTTCGTAAGATAAGTAATTACAGATTGTAAAAGAATTGGGACTGCACACAAGTAAAACCCGCCTTTGTTATTATATATGCGTGTTCCTTATCGATGTTTACGTTTATAGTCTTAAACTCAACTATATGCATTTGTTTAATATATAATTGCTTTTCGATAATGATTTTTGGTTATTCGTGGCAGAATGGGAATGTTAGGATGGTTGACTTACCTACTGAGTTTCTCACCGAATTTATTCATGTGGTTTTACAGTTGGCATTTCAGGATCAGGGTAGGATGCTAAGTGGTTCTGTGACGAGTTGTTTGAAACGAGGGAGCCCATTTTGTTATCTTTGTGTAGGTTCCTATCAGTCATATCATAGAGCTGGATGTGTATTTCATTGGGTTATTTTTAGAGACTATGTTATGTAATTTTAAAACTTTACTAGTTTCTTTTGCTATTATAAATATATCTTATGATAGAGAACTAAACTTAAATGTATATATGTTATCACCAATATACTTAATATCAACGAAATATGGAACATAATGGTTTGTGTACAGGGTAGCTTTAGAATGGATGAACTTGTGTTAACAGGTGCCTCCTGGTCCCATGTTGTTGGGATTTCGAAAAAAAAAATGGGTGGCACTCTTGGTTTTATTTGCTTCCGTTGTGTATATTATTGTATGCACTGTGTTTATCAGGTGTACTTAGGTCCAGTTTACAGAGGAGACTCTGTCGGATTTAAGTTTCTTTGTAAACTAATGGTAATGTCCCGTGTCTTGGGGTACGGGGCGTTACAAATGGTATCAGAGCCTTATTAGCTCTGAGTAGATGTATTAACGAGATAAAAGAAAAATACCTTAAAAATCTTGAAAATGTGAAATATTAAAAGTCACTAAGATGTAAAAAGCTTATGTATGTATACTTGTGATTCTTTAAATGTTTTGTTTTCGTTGATTTTATGTTATTTATGGGTTTTATTCTTGTGGGTGTGATAGGGAACTAATCTCGTTGTCATTGATTGTTGGAAGTGAACGATGCCGCCAAGACGGAGACTCAACCCCCCACCGCCACCATTACAGCCGTCGTTAGCACCTCATGCACCTACTCCCCCGCCACAGCTTACCGAACCTGGACTTACCGGCGTAGTCCAAACAGTTAACTTATTAGTTACCGAAGTGGCTCAGCTGAGACAGGAAATGAGGGCAAATCAAGCAGCTCAACAAGGGGTAGCATCCCCTCCACCACCGTCTCCTCCACCTCAGCCTGTCCCACCACCTATGAGGGATCCAAGACTACTGGATGAAAATGACTTGGTTTTAAAGAAGTTTAAAAGATGGGATCCCCCTACTTTAGATGGAACAATAGGTCCAACAAAAGCAGAACAATGGCTGAAGAACATCACAAAGATATTTGAATTGATACAGTGTGACGATGACCAAAAAGTTAGGATGGCTTCTTTTAGGCTAATAAATGATGCATGGGATTGGTGGTTGTCCACTGTAAGGGGTACTGAGGGCAACATTAGTTGGGAGAGGTTTCAGGAGTTGTTTCTGGATAACTATTTCTCTGACGCTGTTAAAGACAAGTTGTATTATGAATTTATGGATTTGAAGCAGGGAAATATGACCGTTGACCAGTATGAGGCAAAATTCACTAAATTGTCTCGGTTTGCCCCAGGACATCTT
>MVGT01001318.1:63755-78273 GCA_002174775.1 Macleaya cordata | reverse complement strand
ATATATTTGAATAGTAACATACACGCGAACAAATAGTGGTGTATAAAATTCAAATTATACTACGTAAAACTAGATTTACAAAATGAAGTAAATCAAATATTTTAAGTGAAGAATATAAATAAACAATATCGTATATGAAGAATACTGTAAACATTGCTTCGTATATATAATCAATGTAGTATGTATACATAGATTTTGTATACGTATACATTGTATTAATGAATCAAAATTATGAGTAAATAAATTATTTTCATTACTAAATACACAGTTTCTATTTGAGATAATTTCTAAATATATTTGTATATATGTGGTCTTTAGCCACAATATGAAATTATGAATCTAGTTTCATATGAGCCCAATTTTTTAGAGTTTGGAGTTCTAAATTTTAAAATGAAGTAATTTTAGTTTGACTGATGCATTCTTGACAATATGCGAATAGTCTGAAGAAAATGATATTTTACTTAAAATATGAGAAATAAAAATATTTTTATTACTTGAAGAGAAACTGTAGACGCCAAATTTTCGCACACCAGTGAAAATTACCCATTTTGGTCGGACCTCGATTTTTGTGCAAAATCTAATAAAAATTGGTAATTAAACCGTCTCCAAATTTCAATTAGAGCCGGATCAAGAATGAGAACCAAAGTCTAAGAAATCTCAAATCTAGGTTAGAACCGGTGTAAGCTAGGAACCGTAGGAACCTCTTGGTCTAGGTCCTTAGGCATTGACACGTGTCGCCTTGGGATTGGCAAGTACTACGTTTCAAATTAATTTTATTTGTTAGAAAATCTAATTTTTGTTAAAAAACTAGTGGACCCCACTTTAATAAAACAAAATCAGACTATTTACTTTGTTTCTATTTTTTAAAAGAAAAAAGAAAACCAAACAAAAAAAAGAGAAAATGAGAAACCGGTGTGCGGTTTGGGCTGCGTCACACATGGGTAACGTGGCAGCCCAAACCGCATAATGGGTGTGCGGTTTGGCCAGCTGCCCTCGTTCACCCACTTTTATGTGTGGGTCACGTTGACCCACACATGAGCCATACGCGGTTTCTCCCATCTTTTTACCAAATTGCAAATAGGTCCCTGCTTTATCTTTTTCCAAAATTATTCTCCAGTCCCTCCTTTTCTAAAAAGCCCTCCTTTGATCTTATCTTTACACCTCATCTAGGCTATTTCTGGCCATAAGTTTTAAAGAGATAAGGAAGAATCTTGGGTGTTTGTCACCCACTGGACACTTGTCCAAAAAATGGTGGAACACTAGGATTAGTCAATCCTAAGGGCACATGTGTCCTTCTAGAATGGTCTAGGGTTTCTATATATAGTAGAAATGAGGAGAGTTTTGGGGCTTCTTCCTCTTCCATTTTTAGCTCTTTCTTTTTCCTTTTGGTTTTGTTCTCTTTCTCTCTTGGTTTTTCCGGAGAGTAGAAAAAGCTTAATCTAGGGTTTTGGTAGAGAGAGAGGTTAGAGAAAGGGAGGGGAAGGTGAGAGAACATGATGATCACATAGTTTTTGACATGACGAACATGATGAACGGTGTGGATCGTTAAATTGTATTTGAGGATTAAAATTAGAGGCTTCATTTGCTCTTTTTTGTTACATACTTGCTTCCATGCATAGTATGCTTGATTTCATACTTATGATTTTATCGGCATTGTTAGTGTCATTTTGTTTTATTTGATATGTTTATCGTGCTCACATTCATCTTCGTGTTTAAAGCTTTAGCATTGCGCATGCTGGATCAGGTTACTTCATTTTACTTGTTTATTAATTTCGAGTAATTAGTAGCCTTGTTTTTCATGTTTTAACTGCTTTGATAGCTTTAGGTTGAGAACGAGTAAACTTTGCAATAAGCTACCTTCGAGCTTTCAGGCCCGTTCTCTTGTGATGGGCCTATCCCTAGTTTGGGCTTTATGGCCTATCTCTCCTCGTTTATGGGCCTCAATGCCTACGCTCTTCCTTTGGGCTCAAAGCCATCCCTATGCATGTGGGCCCAAAGGCCCACCCCTTTTGTTGGATTATTAGCTCCAACTCTTTCTTGCGGGCACATAGCCTATCTCATCTTTCAGGCCGTAAGAGCCTTATCCTTTTCACTTGGATCTAAGGATTAATGTCTCTTCTTATCGAACCTAAGGGTTTGATAGATCGCCCAACCCTAAAAACAAATAATAGTGGAGATTAAGGTCTCTAGTTTAGTTCCCCTCTAAGGTTAGGGCTTGGTGCTTTAGATTCCTAGGTTGCATTAGCCTAGGGTTTCGTGTTATTTTCGAGAGGACTTAGGGTTTCACATGAGCTGAAATTCCTATTTTACTCTCACCTTTGTTTTAAAGGTTTTGAAGTTTTGAAAGAAAATGTTTTTCAAAATTCATCTCATTTAGCTTATGTTTTCATGCATATAGGGTCAAGATCTTCCTAAAACAGATTAGGGATCTTTAGAAACTCTCGTGCGATTAGAGCGTAGGGCATGCATACATCACGTCCTATCGACGTTTATTTTCTTCCCAGGCATATCCTATGTTGGACATGATCCCGTTGTGAGATTCACACCTAAGGGTGTTATGAATCTGTTTTTTCTCTAGGCACGTCTCATATCAGACGTGATCCCTTCTTGGGCACGTTTCCTAATCACGTAATCTCTCTTGAGGTTCACATCTACGGATGCTATGAACCCTTCTTTTCTTTTGGGCATGCGACTATCGCGCATGATCCCTCTCGGGCTTGTTTTATGTTGAACTTGATCCCTGTTTTATTTGGACATGTGTATACAACACGTGATTCTATTGTGGCATATGTCTAAAGACATATTCGCTCCCTCTTGTGAGAATCGCGTTCAAGGACGTGGCTTCTCTGTTTTGGCAACATATGTATACAACGTGTGAATCGCCTGAGTTTCATGTTCAGGGACACGACTCTCTCTTCGGCGCACGTGGCATACTGCATGTGATCGCTTCAGTGTATGGTGTATACAACACCATGTCACATGCTTGAGTTTACGTGTACATATTACACGTATCACACCCTATGTTTGTGCGTAGATATAGAGCACATCCACGTCACCTTGCTTTTTGCACACGAGCCTACTGATGGTGCGTGTCGCTTTCTTTTGCTGCATTCAACCAGATGAATGTATGCATCTTTTTCGCCCCGGAACTACCTATCCTGACACGTAGATTTAGGGGGGCTTTTTTCTTTATTCATTTATTTATTTATTTAGTGCAGTTGTTGTTTATATATAGCATTGCTTAGTTTTAATTATTTATCCCCTGAAAACTTTTAATCGCGAAGTACAGGCCGTCCTTACGGACGGGCGTTTGTTGGGTGCCTAACACCTTTCCAACCTGTACCTTGTTCCCCTTATCCATTTCTCTGACCGCAGACCTTCATTTGGATTATCGCCATGGTTTTTCTTAGAAAACTAGTTTTAGGGCGATTTTTCAAAATCTTGGGTCCTGATTCCTATAAATCAGGTGGCGACTCCATACCCTTATCACGTTCATTCACCCCTGCGTGGGCGAATCCTATTTCGCGTTTCCCACGTGTTCATTCTCTCTCTTCTTCGGATGTGGAGAGTGTGAGTAAGCTGGGAGGTGCTGGATTCCGGCTCCACAGAAACAAGAGTTAAGCATCAAAGTTTTGGCTTAGTTTCACCTGATTCTAATAAACAGATTAATCGAAGCAAAATTTCAAAATTTAGTTTTTAAATTTTGGTGTAAAAAAAAGAATTATTACGAATTTTGGTATACAAGACGGTCAGCATACTTATGACCTATTTTGAATACCTTATGGTCAAAATTAGCTTCAGCCTATTTCAGAGAAAAATTGTAGATATTTAAATCTAGTTTTCAAAATGGGTTCAATTGTACCATTTTGAGTAACGGTTAGGTAATTACAGTGATTGTTGTCAACTGTGCACAATTAACTCCGAAAATTATTTCAAAAGTGAAACAAATAGTTTTACTGAATTTTTTAACTTATAGTTTTACTACACCTCGAGCTAGATTTTTTAAGTTCGAAAATCGAAATGTGAAATATCACTTAAAACATTTCTAATTTAAGAAGTTAGTAGAAAATGATGTGACGCAATGAGTAAATGAGTTTCACAATATTTGTGAAGGATAACGAATTTGAATACTTCGATATTCGAACGTATCTAGGCTTTGAATAAGTACTTTCATTTTAAGAATAAATTCATTCGAAGTTACATTAAGAAATATTTTTCTGTTGAGGACACTTTTGACTTATTAGTCAACTAAACTTAAAGTTGGCATGATTACAATGATATAATTATGCACTGGCATTTCTTTATACATTTCGTGCTAATGCTTAGAAATTTTGAGTTGTACTATGTGTTTTGACTTCTTGAAGAAAGTCGGTTGACTTTATTGAATCAATAAGATTGTGTGATTTGATTATTAATCAGGAACCAATTGTTGGTTGATCTCATTTGAGATGGTTAGATATGAAGTAATCCTAGAAGTGGATATGTTGACATCATATCGGATAATATTATACAGTTTCAAGTCAGTAAAAAAATTAGAATTATTTTTTGAGGAAGTAAAAATGAAGTTTATATGCTTCAGTTAATATTTATTTATCGAAACCGTTGGACGGATATCGAGGATATACAAACACCAATATATTTTTTTTTGGTATGCAAAATTTTGCAAGAATATTAAAAAAAATGTTTTTACATGATACATAGTGTTATTTTGAAATAAGGGATGGCGATAGAAGTGTGATGAAAAGCAGTTAGTTTTCCGTATATGTGACACATACCAAATAGGATGGCACTGTTTGGACTGATCATCCAAGATAGAGCAACCATGTCGGTGAGTGGAAATAACGAAGGAGGTTAGCCACTGGGTGATTATTCACACCAAATCATGTATTCCTTAACAATCTTAATTTTCACCACATCGTAAACTTAATGGAGAAATTTATAAGCAAAACAACACCAAATGAACTCAAGTTCAAATCCAGATTAAAATCTGAAATTCATATAAAATACAAGTTATTTTCTAAGTATGTTTTACCTTTTGGTTGTATTGAATTTTGGGACGAAATTCTGTTTAGGGGGTGATGATGTAATACCCCAAGAAATTCCATAGTGTGAATATTCTACACTTAACCAACATAATTAAGTTAGTATAAAATTATGGCCATTTAGGTGGATATTGATTTAAAATTTAAATTTCTCATATGCATGGTAATATGTATGGAAACTCATAATGCACTTTAAGAGATTTATCTCTAAAAAAAATAATAATTAATTAAAAAGAAATAAAATATTTTTTATTAGCACATGGGCTGCTGCTACAGTAACCGGTGGCTTCTACTATAGCAGCACTTAAAAAAAATAATAATAAAACATTTAATTAAAAAAAAATTTAAAAGAAATAATAATAAAAAAATAAACAAAATTTCCTATATAAACCCCTAATTCCTTACCATTTCTCTTCACAAACCTCTCCCCTTTCTTCCCTTCTCTCTCCCACTTATACTAACTCTTTCTCCCATCTTCCCTCATATATCTCTCTCTTAATAACATGTCTCCATTTTGCTTTTCATTTTATACCCTATTTAATTACATAAGGTTGATTTTACAAATATCAACAAGGTTATGGAAATTCAATGTTCTACACCATTGAATTGGAGATAGCGAATAAGGTAGGTAAATTTGTGGAACTTCCCTCTATTATAACCGAAACTTATTTTATGTTTTGTTATGAAAATGCATGGCGATGGATTATTTTGTATTATTTACAAATTAAATATGCATTTTGTTAATATGATCACTATTTATTTTTAAGTGATGGAAATTGATTTAGATTGATAATAAATCTAAAAAGGATTATGTAAATGATAATCAAATTGGTAGGAAAAGGGAGACCCCCTTAAACCGTTGTTTCCGCCTGAGGAAGCGGTTGACCGTTATTTCTCCCTGAGGAAGCGGTTGTTACCCGGTTTAATATAAAATAAGATATTAAATGGTTGGAAAATAAATCATTTAATGGTAATTTATTTACAAGTTCATCAGTTAATTATTCTTGTGATTTTGATGAATCATGTTTTCAATCTATTATTTTTGGGTTGATATTTGCCTACTGAGTTTACTCACCCTAAATCCCACCACAGGTTACGTTGAGGTGAATGATTCAAAGATGTGTAGATTAAGAAGCAGATAGCTTGTGTTATCAAATTTTGTATATATAACCAATAGATTAAACTACTATTCTATCACTTGGGATAAGGGTTATTTTATATTAATTCTTATTATTTTAACATTCTTATGAACTTCGATGTTAAGTTTTAAATTGTATAATTGATGTATTAATTTACATTTAATTTCCGTCAAGAATCATTAAATTAATTAGGTTTTATATGAAATTGTATAATTCCCCTAATTCATACTGTTAGATTTACAAAACAGTAATTTTGGACATGTTCCGGTCAAAATTGAGCCGAGTCTATTTCTAACAAAGTTATAGCTCTCGATTTTTCCTTTTCAACAAGGTATTACAACATGTATTTTGGATTCCAGTTAGAGAGTAATTTCTATTCAAAGTTACTGATTTTACAAAAATTATTAAAAAGCTGAAATTATATTTTTTGAGTTTTTAAATGTCCGTATCAGTACTTCGGATGCATATTTGGGCCCCTTATTTTCAGAATTGGCCTCGGTCTATTTCTGATGAAATTGTAGATCTGTGAATTTAATTTTCAGAATGGATTTATTTGTAAAATTCGGATTTATGGTTAAGTAGATACGCCTATTTTACTCGATTGTATACAGTTGACACGAAAATTATTTTCAAACATTACATTTTTATTTTTCTTTGATTTAAACTGATTTTGACGAGTCAATGAGCATTGACCTACAGATTGGTTGATTTGAATTGACTTTGACTTAGCTAGAGACTTAAGTTGACCTTTACATGGACTTGGTTGACTTGGGCCTGACTTTAATATTTGTAACCAATGTTGACTAAAGTAGACCATTAATAAAATATTTTTAAATTCATTGTCTTTCAAAAGTAAAGTAAATGAGTTTTATTCGATATTTTTACTTACACTTATATTACATTAATCACGCCTTAGTTTTCGGACTCGGCGAATCGGGTCGGATTTAGAGTACCGAAAATCGGGGTGTGACAGGTAAGGTAAATCTACATGGTGAGGAGAATATCCTCACGGACTAACAAAAAACCAATCCTTGTCTAGGTCCAGAATTGGATGTATGAATGGTGTAAATATAAGTGGGTGTTAAAAAATAAAAAGTGGCATGGAAGTATAATTTATTTTGAGTCAAAATTAATTTTATAAAAAATAAAAGTTAAAATTAAAAGTTTTCCCTTAGTTACACTCCTAATTAAAGATTTTTAAATTTTTTTAGAGGACAAATTAATAGAAATAAATCACTTTTATAAATTGTATATATATTTCAAACAAATGAGTGGGGGCAGCTGCCCCCATTAGGCATATGGTGGCTCCGCCGCTGGACATGATCTATGTGAGAGCCTACATAGTGATAATCCAATGGTGTGAGGACGATCTTCCCACTATGTAGATAAGCTTAATGTAAAATTCATTCTATTCTAAAACTTATAACCCCATCAAATGTTGGTTTAAATTTAATTATAAAAATAGACGGCTTATAAATCACATAATTTTTTTAAGGGTTTAAAAGATTTAGAATGATGTGATTTTTTATGAGGATGATCTATATAGTACTTACATCATCTTCACAAAAAATCAGCCTATAGATTATCTTCATTTGAGCCCCACATGTCAACCAAATGTTACTTTAAGCATGTACTCGATCCAAATTCTATATAAAATATGAAAGATCAGTAGTTTATAAGTTTATTGGCTTTACCATATGATCGAAAAAAATAAAAAATAAAAAGTTTAATTAGTGGCTTTACCATGCATTATTACTTTTGAATTTGGTTTATTTTGTTGTGAGATCTTGTAAACAAACAGCAGTTTTTGCTAATTACTTCTGAGTGGAAAAAAAAAAAAAAAAAAGGTTTAGGTTGCTTTCATTATTTTAAGGCAAAAAGGTTTAAAGCACCCGAGCATTAATTAAATATTTTTTACGTTCAAGTAGGTAGGATTTTACTACAGATATTCTGCCTGAATTAACAATATGAACATCCTACGTCACTATGTTTTGGAATGCACAAAGAAAAAACAACATACATGTTAAATCAGGGATCTTGTTTTAATCATGTTTTATGTTAACTAATTAAACTATAACGGTTTTGGGACTTTATTTTGATTATCTGATGATAACAAAAATAAATTAAAGAAAAAATGAACAAAATTATAGGGTATGATGGAAGCTCATCCTCTTTGAGAAGTACTCTTCGACGACTATGGACGTCAACAAACTAGAAGAACTCATTGTAGCGGCTGAGGCTGAGGCTAAGGCTCATGAGGTTGAGCAACCTGAGAAAGCAGATGAGGAGAAGGCGGCGGCGCCGGCTAAGGTTCCAAAGGAGAAGAAGCCCATGCAGGCCAATGCTTCTCAGAAGCCTTCTCACCCTCCTTACTTCCAGGTAATTAACCAAGAATCTAATTTCATTTTCTCTGTCTGTTTTCGCGAGTTTTCTACAAAATCATCCGTATTTGTAAGTTTTGTTTCTCTTCATTTTTGTGTTTTCGTTTACACAAAGATTTGAAATTTTAGGGTTTGCATGTATTGTATGTTTTAGACATGTATTATTTTTAATGCATGGGTTCGGACGAATTTATGGTCGTGGGTTTGTACATTTGTATTGTACGTTATAGATGATCAAGGAAGCTGTGTTGGCTTTGGACGAGGAGAGTGGTTCGAGCCCATATGCCATTGCTAAGTTTATGGAACAGAAGTAGTACAAAGATGTACTGCATGCAGATTTGAAGAAAACGTTGGCTTTTCAGTTGAAGAGTTTAGCTGTAAAGGGAAAACTGATAAAAATAAAGGCCTCTTACAAGCTATCTAAAGATGCCAAGGACAAGAATGTTTCAAAGACAAGAGCCTGAAGTCCGTGGCCGAAGAGAAATGCTTAAAAACTACTCTACATATGCTACTTGGACTCCTAAAAGACAAAAATCTACTTAATTTAATTCATATGCAATGCATTAAAATACATATATACTATTTTAAAAGTTGCTTGTTAATCAGCATTTCTCCCTAAATAGATAATATTAATTTATGAAAGAAAAAAAGTTACTTGTGCTTTCATCACTTCATGGATATGTTATTTTGAGTTGATCCGGCAACATGTCAGATTAAAGGTTAACTCTAGGTGGATTGGTGGGTTAACAGATCAAGATTAACAAACCCTAACATTGACTTGTTTATGAAATGGATCAATATTTCAAACCCTAACCCTGACTAGTTTCGCATTTTCCTATATAAACAAGTAAACAAGTTAGAGTCGACCCTAACCCTAATAGGGTTGAAGGGGTAACAGGTCATATATACTCAACCATAACTTGACTTGTTTAGCTAAGGGTCGAGTTAGGGTTATGGGAGGTTTGGCGAGTCATGGGTCATTTTGCTTGGTCTAATTTTAATTCTTTTGACTTTCAAGTGCTAGGTTTATTCTTGGCCATTCATACTGGTATCGATACTAAGGTGATCTGAAGTTACATTTTGATCGAGTATCGCTACCCATTCATTGGGTATCGATACCCACTCGCACCAGTTCAGAAAAGTCACCATTTTTGCTCCGAAATGGTGCTTCCAATGCTATAAATAGATGGTTTCTTGACCATTCTCAACACACTTCAAATTCCTAAGTAAACCAAAGCAAAGTTAGAGTTTTTTGGCATTATCAAAGATCAAATAGAGTGTTCTTGAGTTGTGATCGAATCTTGCACATTTGAACTCACAAATCCTACGGTTAGACTCCATTGTATCCTGAGAACATATTTCGAATACCCTGGTGCAATTATAAGGGTGAAATATTGTTTGAAAGACAGCGTTTACGTGCCTTGGAGTTCTTAAATCGTTCTTGTTTTCTCATTACTGTTCCTACAATTTTTCCAACATTTAGGCAATCCCCCACAGGTTCTATGGGTTCTTTAGGCATTTTTGACAGCAGGACGTGTAGTTTAGACTTGACTTAGCTATAGTCTTTAACTTTCCAAATGTACCTGTCACACCTCTGGTTTAGTCATGCTTTACCAATAAGAATCGTTTGAATCGGAAAACTCATGCTCATTCGCCACGATTCAAAATCGTTGAGTCAGCTATTTTCAAGTTTTTATCTTTTAATTTGTATACCAACAATTCATTTCATCTTCTTATCTTTTCTTTTCTTTTCTTTTCTTTTTCTTCAAGAGAGCTCAACAGGGTCTACTCCAGATGAGAATGCAAATCACACTGATTTAAAACATCTGACCATACCAAAATGTTGTAAATCACTCTTGCTGAAAGTTAGACCTTGGATCATTTCTATGAATGCCCTACAAAACAATCTAGGCTATATGGTTGGTTCCTAAATCCTAACTCTCTATACTTATATCCAATAATACACTTTGAAGCTTGTACTAATAGACATTGTTTAGTCAGAAAGAACCTGCGACTTTCCGAAACTGGATAGAGGGGAGGTCAGGGGGGAGGTATATGAGTCAGGCATGGGCCCGCTTAACCAACCTATCGCTTCTCTGGAATGGTGTCTCAGAGCGTAAGAGTTCAAATGTTTTTTTTTTTTCAAAATATTGCAATAATATCCCTCACTTTTATATGTTTCAGTTCTGTCTTCCACTCACTTTATTATTACGCTCCTTTTATACTTCTTTGAAAGGTACATGTGAAGATGATCAAATAGCTTTTTTATTTAAAGAATATCTCCTTATAATAAATCAAAATTAACCTTTTCATCTAGCCCTAATAGAAGCATATTTTTGTCTAGCATCCTTTTGACCAAAGCAGGTACTACTTATATATTCTCTTCTTTTGTTTTTTGAGTCTATGCAACTGTCCTGTCCTGTTAGAAATAACAAAGCCAAAAGTATAAACATAAAAGAAGTCAGTCAAATGACATCATGTCAACCTCCCATCCACATTACACTTCTAAATTCATGATTGTTTCATTACAGCTCATACAAATTCTGTTGATCAAGTATAATTAGTAAAATCATCTCTGCTAAGGATGTCCTCATTAAGTTCTAATACATGCATTAATGTAAGTAACACAGAGTTGTATGGTATAGTGTGAAGGTTCACAACATGAAATTCTTTTCCCAGTACTATTTTTTGTGGGGCCACAACAAACATTTGCAGTAAAGGTCATTGGCTAGCCTAGATGAAAAACCCTGTGCAGCCAAGAAACAAACAGGGTTCTTGTAGTGCATCAACCTGAAAAAGCTTGGACAGCTATTTATTATTTGGGATTTTCATGATATATCTCTCAGTTAGACAACCATTCTCAGTTTTCCAAGTAAAAAAGAAACACCTTCACAACACAATAAAGTATTCTACAGAATCTAACATCATTAGAAGAGCTGAACCTCAACTAGAATGAAAGATACAGACCGAACTCAAACAGAGACACACCTGGAGTTTAAGAGAGAGCAAGAGAATATAAAGTATGCCCTAGACACATGCAATAGAAGCTGTTAAGCCATGGTAATTGAGAAGTGTTTCAAAGCTCATAAAGCATCCAGAGTACTAGTGTACATGCCCTTCGTCATCTGTTTCAGGACTACCCTCACCTCAGAACTCAGATTTATACACAAACCATAGTGTGTCATGAGCCTTCTTTCTAGTACACTTTGTTTCATTAAATTTCTATTTACAGATAATATATTATATCTCTTTACCAACCAAAATGCAAAAAATTACCAAATTAATAACACTTCTAATAAAATACTGAAGAAGAGAAATATAGATACCTGAAAGCAGTTTGGTAGAGCTAAACCAGCAATTTAATTGAACTTGATCTTGGCTACCTGAAGAAAAATATAGTAGTCCAAGCACACAAAAACCAGTAATATGATTTGAATTTGATCTTGGCTTAATCAAGGATTCAAAAAAGGTTAATCACTTGGTTGGTTTTACCACTTCACCAGAAGGGCATTTTACATATTTCTGGTTGATTACTCTACTATATCAAAGAACTTGAAACGTAAGGAGGCATAGCCTTCAACAGTCAAACCCATCTGATATGTTTAGTCATTCAGTCGTTTTCATTCAAGCAACAATAAAATGTATCTGTTTACTTTATTACCTTTACTAATAGTCTGTTTGGACAAGGGATTTGGGGGAGGGATTTTGTGGGGACCAGGGATTTGGTGGAAAAATCATGTTATATTTTTCCTCAAAATCCCTGGTCCCCACAAAATCCCTCCCTAAAATCCCTTGTCCAAACAGACTATAACTTCAAAAAAGAAATAAGGGAACAAAAGTTAAGGAGTTCATCAGAAAAAAACAGCCCCAGTTCATTTAGCAAGGTCAAGTGGTATTGGAATGCAATGTGCTAGCGTCGACCCTAACCATATATCAAATTGAGGAATAAATCACAGTTGACTTTATCAGCCAAAAATAGCCAACCCTATGGGCCCATCTATATGAATCAAACAGAACTAAAATGAATAGCTGATGTTAACAACAGATGACACATGTTGATTTCAAAAAGCAAGCAAATTAAACAAATAAATAAGCATGAAGCACCGACTGTACCTGAAACAGCAAAAACACAGGTTCATAGAAAAATATATGAGAATGCATCATCAAGTAAAGACTAAATCCCTTTATACATATATTAAAATCTATCAACCTAATCTCTGAATTGAAACTGAAACTGAAAAATGGAAACAAAACTTAACAATTAAGGTTGAAACTAGAATTGATCAATGGAAGAAAAGCTACCAAACTAACCAAAAGAGAAGTCGGGCCAATGTATAACATATTTGGATGAAGGGAAAAAGCTATATATAGATTCACATAAAAGAAATCAAGAATTGAAAACAAACAATTAATTACCTTCTTTATGAAAGACTCAAAGAGATTCGAACAGGCAGAGAGAGAGAGAGCGAGAGAGAGGAGTTGGTTTCTGTTCCTGCTGTATCACCGAAACTGTTGACATTCATTCTGGCATTTAAAAAAGTGTGAGTGGGTCAGAAACCCTTTCAACTTCATGTCCACCACTCTCTCTAGGTTTTGGTTTTAATGGGCACTTCAAGATTCTCTCTCTCTCTCACTTTCTCCCTCTCAAAGGGAAGACAGATTACCAACTTAACTTTTGTTAAATGGCAACTGCATCATACTTGTCTCATCTTTCTTGATCCACCGTCCCAATGAATGTAATAGAACAAGCTCTTGCAGTTGGAAAAATAAGTTATATCTGAATCAAGTGAATATTATATGTCCATGATAGAAAAATGATCAACAAAAATCACTAAGTAATCTGCTTTCAAGAGTGAGTTACGTAACATTCATGGATTAGTGCAAACTATTACGACCAACTTCTTGATATCACCAGTTATTGTTTCCTAAAAGTTATTTCCTACAACTTCGTGATATATAGGCTTATATACATAACCCAGATCTAAATATCAGTCGCTTATTGATTTCCTAACAGTTTATACTGTACATACAGTTCGAATTAGATTAAGTATACAAATTTCACTTCGTTGTTGTTATCATAAGCCAAATTGATAGTGGTTCCATAGGATATCAAAGTAACAAAATTGGAACCAGTTATATACTTCCAGTTCCTAGCAGCTCCAGTTCCAGTTCCAGTACTATTATCTCTGCAACCAGAGACCAAGAAAATAGGTTCCAGTTTGCTTTGCTTCCTTGATAGTGGGTACCCATTGACACCCCTAGCCTGTAATAACATTCTGAAAGTAGTTGTATTGACGACTTGATCATGGACCTTAGGCTGTTAGAGATCCATTTCCTATTTATATTGAGTATAACTATTTAAGTATTAACACACTTACCATAGTTAGATTGACTACTTAGAATTAGTGTTTTATTTGAAGTGGTAGAAATGGAAGCAAGAACATCTTAAATTCTAGTTTTAAGTCTGAAGAATTCGTTTCTAAGATATCTCAAATTCCCAACAAATGAAAGACTGAAGCAAGTGTAGAGTTTTTGGCAACCCCCCTTAGAATGCAATTGCTAATTTATGAAGTTGCTATTTTGTGAGTCCTTCTTGGACTAGGATTCCTATTTCATGGATACCTCTTGTAAACCTATAAATAGGGAGGTCCTAGATAGGTTAGAGGTGTGCTAAAGAGTGCCATGAGGCCAATGTAAAGGTGTTGGAGTTCCTAAGGTTCAAGAAGAGGTAAACCTAGGGTTTTGGTCTTCTTGTGTAGTGAGGAATCCAAAAGTGTGAGAAACTTGTTGAGAGAGAGAAAGGGTTTGTGAAGATCTAGGGTTTGAGGGTTTCTTCATGGGGGTTGGGGCCCCTGCCCCAACCCAAGTTTCTAGTGTTCTCCATGTGTTCTCTCCTCTGTTACTATGTACAACCATGGAGATAGACTTTCAAGGTTGAAGATGATGTGAGTGTGCT
>MVGT01001318.1:42684-62713 GCA_002174775.1 Macleaya cordata | reverse complement strand
AAGCATAGTAAAAGCTACCAAACTAACCAAAAGAGAAGTCGGGCCAATGTATAACATATTTGGATGAAGGGAAAAAGCTATATATAGATTCACACAAAAGAAATCAAGAATTGAAAACAAACAATTAATTACCTTCTTTATGAAAGACTCAAAGAGATTCGAACAGGCAGAGAGAGAGAGAGCGAGAGAGAGGAGTTGGTTTCTGTTCCTGCTGTATCACCGAAACTGTTGACATTCATTCTGGCATTTAAAAAAGTGTGAGTGGGTCAGAAACCCTTTCAACTTCATGTCCACCACTCTCTCTAGGTTTTGGTTTTAATGGGCACTTCAAGATTCTCTCTCTCTCTCACTTTCTCCCTCTCAAAGGGAAGACAGATTACCAACTTAACTTTTGTTAAATGGCAACTGCATCATACTTGTCTCATCTTTCTTGATCCACCGTCCCAATGAATGTAATAGAACAAGCTCTGGCAGTTGGAAAAATAAGTTATATCTGAATCAAGTGAATATTATATGTCCATGATAGAAAAATGATCAACAAAAATCACTAAGGAATCTGCTTTCAAGAGTGAGTTACGTAACATTCATGGATTAGTGCAAACTATTACGACCAACTTCTTGATATCACCAGTTATTGTTTCCTAAAAGTTATTTCCTACAACTTCGTGATATATAGGCTTATATACATAACCCAGATCTAAATATCAGTCGCTTATTGATTTCCTAACAGTTTATACTGTACATACAGTTCGAATTAGATTAAGTATACAAATTTCACTTCGTTGTTGTTATCATAAGCCAATTTGATAGTGGTTCCATAGGATATCAAAGTAACAAAAATTGGAACCAGTTATATACTTCCAGTTCCTAGCAGCTCCAGTTCCAGTTCCAGTATTATCTCTGCAACCAGAGACCAAGAAAATCGGTTCCAGTTTGCTTTGGTTCCTTGATAGTGGGTACCCATTGACACCCCTAGCCTGTAATAACATTCTGAAAGTAGTTGTATTGACCACTTGATCATGGACTTTAGGCTGTTAGGGATCCATTTCCTATTTATATTGAGTATAACTATTTAAGTATTAACACACTTACTAGTAGTTAGATTGACTACTTAGAATTAGTGTTTTATTTGAAGTGGTAGAAATGGGAGCAAGAACATCTTAAATTCTAGTTTTAAGTCTGAAGAATTCGTTTCTAAGATATCTCAAATTCCCAACAAATGAAAGACCGAAACAAGAACAAAATAGAGCCTCTTTGAGATTAGAATTATGAAAAAAAAATAAAAAATGAATCTCTGTTTGTTGAAGACATGAAGACAGATCCAAAACAAACTAAAACCAGCATGAATACTAAGTGAAACTGTAAAAGACAGAAGTAAAACAAAAGTCTAAAATTCCATTTTCACAAATGAACTTCAAGGATCGGTCGATGAAAACTGAAGCCAATCCTTCGAACAAATAAGGGCCTCCAACGTCTCTGGTCGAAGGGAACTTCTGTAATGATCAAGCTTGTTTCCTTCAATCCTAAATGCAGAATCAGGACTAACTGTCGAAAGTGGGATCAATAAAATATCACGAGCCATCTTGGATAGAATCGGGTACTTGAGCTCATTCAATTTCCACCAGCTCAAGACATCAAAATCCTGAATCCGAGGCAACAAAGCCTCTTCCAGATACTGATCAAGCTCTGATTTTGTCTGTTGGGTACTTGAACACTCGGATATAAAGACATCAAAATCCAAAAGTCTATCGCTACTTGAGGGAACGGATACTTTTGGGGATAATATCTCAGTTGGTTCTGTCTTGATATTTTCCACATTTCCTACTTCCACATAAGCTGCTGTCAGCATTAGGTGTTGCACCATGTACTCGGAAAATAGTTCGTGAATACCCTCATCTACAATCTTGATATGTGTGGAAGCATCCTCACCATAGATCTTCGTAAAGCTGAACTCCACGAGCTTCATCTTAAACCGAGGATCCACAACAACAGCAAGAGCTAAACCAGGCGGCAGTCCTTCCAGTATTCATCCAACTTTTCCTTCAATGGATGGATAAGTTTGGTAACAAAGGCATCCTCACTTGTGGCTGCTTGAGTCAGTTCTAACTGAATTTTCCACACTTCGTGGAAGTAATTATTTGCAGTTGAACATGTTGGACCCAATAACACGTTAGCTGCATCATAAAGAAGTTTCAAGTAAATGCAGAGAGTCTCTATCTGTTTCCAGTCATCCATGGATGGAGCTAAGTTGTACTCTGGATCAGCTGTATCCAAGCAAGGAAAAACTTCCTTTAATTCAATGGCAGTCACCAGCATGAGATAAGTTGTGTTCCACCGTGTCTGGTCATCGAGGAACAGATTCTTTGTGCTAGGAACTTGGAGTTGTTGTTTCAGCTCCAAAAATTTCTCTTCATGAACCTGTGATGTTTTCACATACTTAATACTGTCGCGAACTTTATTTATGATTTCACGTATGCCTTCTAGTCCATCTTGCGCCATGCTGCTTAAGACGTGCGCATAACAATGCTCAATTAATAACTGACCGTTCAGTATTAGTGGATTCTTGACGGAGAGGAAACCTCTGAGACTTCCAGTTTCAGTTTCATTCCAGACACCCTTGTCTAAAGTTAGAGTAAATAACTTGCTCTCCAAACCCCAATCACCAAGGCAAACTCCAACAGCATGATTAAGTGCATCTCTGTTATAGGGAAATGGTACCATCACAACATTAAGAATCCATCTGTGGAATTTCCAATTGCTATCAATGAAGTACCCCATTAGAAACACATAGCCGATGGTTTGACTTGACATCCACAAGTCCAATGCAAGGCTGATCCGTCCTGGGATTTGTCCAAGAAGCTTTGCACGATCTTGCTTCTCCCTAAAGTATATATCTACACAATCACCTTGGACAGTGTCGAAATCTACCATATTGAACTGAGGTTGGAGATTCTGGGCAAAAGATACAAAAGCAGAATGTTCTACCATGTGTAATGGATATTCATGCAAGATGATCATTTCGGCAATCTCTTGGCGGCAACGGTTCTGATCAAATGTTATATTTGATGAGAAAGGTGACCCCGTGCCCGTATAGTGTCTTTTTGGTGGATCAGTAGCACTTCCAGTTGGATCACCAGAGGATAGTTGTTGACACTTCCCTCTCCGACGAAGTACTGGGCAGGTTCCCAAGGCAATATGACGCTTGAGGTGGCTTGTACCTGCAACTTTCGTACCAGTACTGTATGCAAAGGTTTGCTGGCACCGCTTACAACAAGCCCTCGTACATCCACCACCCACACTTATCACATTGAAGTGTTCCCAGACTATGGACTTCTTCCTCCTAGGCTTAGATTGTGTTTCAGAAGGTTGTGTTTCAGAACTGCCTAGCTCAATATTGTTCTCACCAGCATTTTCCATCACCAGCATTTTCCATCTAAACAAAAAAAACAAAGTTATTGATCTAGAGGGATGTGTGTAAAAAGAAAATGATACAAATAATCTTAGTAGTAAAATATTTAGTGTAGCATCTGACTATACGATAATATAAATTCAAGCATAACTGCAAAATAAACATCAACAGGTTAGGATCATCCAGGTATCCAACATCAAGTTGAAAATTTGTTTTAGCTGGGGCACTGTTGCTCCAGAATCTGTCTAACCATTGCCCAAAACAGTAGGCCACCTAGCCAATCCTAACCTCTCAGTAGAATGAGTCACAACTAGGTAGCTCATTGTCACGGGGCTAGCACTTCCCTCTGTTGCTATGCGACCGTGCGGCACTTGAACTAGTCTTCCCTGCTAGTCAAGTCAGCCTTTCCCACACACAATGAAGCTTAGAACCCTCCTTGGTTAGCTAAGCTCACACACTCAAGAAGACACAAGAGGAGCTTAAAGAGAAAACCTTAAACTCTTATTAAGCTTACAACTCTTAGCTACAACTCTTGGTTGCTTGATTCCTTCTTGATTCTTGCTTCCCTTGATGCTACAAATGAATGAGGCTCCCCCTATTTATAGGTACAAGGGAGACTTAATGAAGCTTCTAGAGTTATCCCTAAGCTACAAGCTACAAGAAACATCTAGAAATGTATATACATTCATGAATATTCCAGGGCCTTCCTCCTGGAATAGCCTACCAGCCTCTAGAGAGTTCTAGAGAGCTAATGTCCACAACCTTCTAGAGAATTCTAGAGAATTCTCCATGCCAACTAAATGATCTGGGCTTCCTCAAGGACAAAGGCACTGTGCATGGTGACCTCTCGTCCATGATGCTCAACACTCCCTTGTGAGGCATCATAGCTGCTTTGGAGTCTACCAAGTACTCCATCCCCAATATTACTTTGTAGTCATCCATGGGTGCGACTACAAAGTCGGTGGTACCACTCCACCCTCCAACCTTTATATCCACCTTTCTTGCCATCCCGTTCACTGGTTTGGCTGCGGAGTTCACGGCCTTCATCTTGCAAGAGTCCCCTTGACTCGAAGCTTGAGGCGTTCTGCTTCCTCCTTGGATATGAAGTTGTGCGACGAACCTGAGTCGATCATGGCTCCAGTCGCTTGTCCATTCAACTGGACATCCATGTACATCAACCCCCTGGATGTACTTGACATGGTGGCAGACGACTTCCCCTTGCCGTCATGGACGCGGATTGCTGCCAACTTAGGTTCTTCCCCCGAACCTTCCTGCTAGATTATCAAGGCACTGAGGACATTCTTCTTTGGACAGTAGCGTGCCGAGTGATTCCCTTCACATATGAAGCACTTGCATACTGGCCTGTCCTCAACCTTCTCCTTGCCCTTCCAATCCCTGGATGGTCTATGCCCATCCCTGTTGTGGTGGTGGTGATCCATTGGGTGAGACTCCCTCTCTCCCCCACCATTGTCATCACTCCCTCTCTCCCCCACCATTGTCATCAGTAGGCTTGGGCAGACTACTCCCTTTCTCCTGACTTTTGGGTGAGTAGTCCTCCAACCTCTCCACTGTGGCAAGGGCAGTAGCCAAGTCTTCAACGCCCCTTCGTTGTAGCTCGCTAGCTGCCCACCTTTGAAGACCACGGAGAAAGAAGTACAACCTGTCCTTCTCCGACATGTCCGAGATGTCAAGCATCAAGGCATTGAACTGCTTCACGTAGTCAATGATCGTGCCCATATGCTTGAGACTCATCAACTTGTCTCGCGCCCGGTACTCCACGTTCTCTGGGAAGAATTGCGCCTTCATTTCTCGCTTGAAGTCCTCCCACGTAGCTACCGTGCATAGACCCTTCTCAATGTATGCGGTCTTCCTACGCCACCACAGCATAGCATCATCTGATAAATACATGCATGCAGCATCCACCTTGCCTCCATCATCTTCAAGGTTCATGGCCTTGAAGTACCTTTCACAATGCCAAAGGAAATTCTCCAATTCCTTGGCGTCACATGCCCCACCATAGCACTTCGGCTCGGGGACCTTCACCCTGGTCACCGCACAAGCCTGGCCGCCTCCACTCACAACGGCCCGCTCCAGCAATGAGAACCTGGACTTCATCTCCTCCATCTGGGCATGTAGCCTCTCTACTGCCACTGAGGACTGCTCCTTGAAGCCTCTCACAAGCTGGATCATGTCGGCTTTGAGCACGTCAATGGTGTAAGCCAACGACTTCTCAAGGTCCTCCATGACCTTCTCATGGCTTAGGAAGTCATCATCTACCTTCTCTAGCCGACCTTCCAAGGACAGCACCTTGGTCTCGAGCGACTCGATGCATGCCTCTAAGGAAGCCTCCCTGCGTGAGTCGACGGACCTATCCCTACTCGACTTCTTCCCCTTGGGAGCACCATCCTTCCTTGTCTCGGCCACGACTTAAGTAACATCAGCTTCCTGTGCCATGATGTACCCTTCTCCCACTTGAGTAGCTCGACCAGCTCTGATACCACTCTGTCACGGGGCTAGCACTTCCCTTTGTTACTATGCGACCGTGCGGCACTTGAACTAGTCTTCCCTGCTAGTCAAGTCAGCCTTTCCCACACACAATGAAGCTTAGAACCCTCCTTGGTTAGCTAAGTTCACACACTCAAGAAGACACAAGAGGAGCTTAAAGAGAAAACCTTAAACTCTTATTAAGCTTACAACTCTTAGCTACAACTCTTGGTTGCTTGATTCCTTCTTGATTCTTGCTTCCCTTGATGCTACAAATGAATGAGGCTCCCCCTATTTATAGGTACAAGGGAGACTTAATGAAGCTTCTAGAGTTATCCCTAAGCTACAAGCTACAAGAAACATCTAGAAATGTATATACATTCATGAATATTCCAGGGCCTTCCTCCTGGAATTGCCTACCAGCCTCTAGAGAGTTCTAGAGAGCTAATGTCCACAACCTTCTAGAGAATTCTAGAGAATTCTCCATGCCAACTAAATGATCTGGGCTCATTGGGTCGGGCCAGCACACTTGTGCATATTCAACCTATCCAGTACGCACCCAACAGCCCATATGCATGTTCAGCTTACTTTGGTCTCGGCCCATGGCACGTCCTGGGCCAATGACACTGCGTCCGACACGCGGAATGGCACGGATGGCACATGCGTTGGCCTGGTCCGTGACATCATGCTGCCGCACCCAAAGCATCATGGATTATAATCCTAACCATCTGACACAGAATTTCTGAAAAATGACCATATTGTAGTAGTAATTATCCACCCAAAAGTTGGAACATTCAGATAATCCAACTACTATACATGAGAAACTGGAAATTTTTTAGAAGTTTGAGAATCGGATGTGATCAATATCAATTATAGTTACCAATTAGAATTCAAGACAGGAATCAGAAAACGTGATGCAAGAGATACACCATGTTGTTGCTTCTATCACTACTGGTAAAACTGCTATCATACAAATAACAATACTAATAAGTAATAAAAATAACAATACTAATAATAATTATAATAATAATAATAATAATAATAATAAACTATCACACTGACTCCCCAAAAACCTTTTGAGAACGCCGGTGGATGAAGCAAAAGACATTGGATAAGGACGCACCATCAGCTGTTAACAAGAGGAAGTAACATATCCTCAAAACCCCGGAATGTTTTACATTTAAATTACAGAGAACAGAGATCATTACACTCAGCTATTTACTGTTTACAGTTACACAAGCTAGCGGGTAGCAGTCTCCTGGCCAATCCTACAAGATGGACAGTTGCCTAGTCAACTCTATCATTGTAGCCACTAAGCCACACAATGCCTGCCTTAGCCCTTCCTTAAGGACTAGAGTACCCATGTTCAGGAAACTGCCTAAAGTAATTTTTAAGGCATTTGATTAAGCATATAAAAGCTCCTTTCAGAAGTTGTTCGTAGTTGGATGGGTGTGCCTTTTGGACTTCTTACAAGTGTACAAAACGGATTTAAGTATGCCGAAAGAAAGAATTCATCTACAAGAGGCATGGATATCAACCTATGCATACTAATTTACAGTGCCAGAGCAATAGCTAAGGTCTAGATGATGGACCTGGAGACAATCAACTCCGTTGGGTCTATCATGGAACTTTCCTTTTGGGATAAGTATCCCATCACATGTATCAATCTATGTATATTGGGTGTGGATAATACAACGGAATGCCAGAGTATCGACATTGATCTGATTAAAGAACACGTCATGACTAATTGGATTTGGTACACATGAACACCCCTAACTAACAAGTACTGAATAAGAAAACTACATGTGTATATTATGCACACATCCAACTGAAATGTAGAAATAATTGCTACTGCAACTAAAGATATTCAGCACAGCCAATCCACAGGAGGGAAAAAGATATTCTCTCTTCTCCACATGCTCAACCTATTACTCATCTTGTTTGTCCAACTAAAATATAATGCACCTGTAGGTATCAGTCCACCACAGCAATGCTTTTCTCCTTGAATCAAGGTATTGTAACAAACCATCTATATGGTTCCTTATATTCTTCTGTTTCATGATTAAAAAAAAATATACTCTAAGCAAACCATATGTTTAGTTTTCCTTTGTTTATCTTATCCTAATTAAAATCACAATTTATCTATCTATCTATCCATATCTATACTATTATAAAAAGGAAGCCACCTTCCTACTTTTTGTGAGACTGGAAAATATTTTTCATATTCTACCCCTATTCAACCCTCTGAATATAATCCAAAATGCATTTGAATAAAAGAATAAGCAATGGGGGAAACTTCTCCCTTTCACCTAAAAACACTATATAATCTGAAGGAAATCTACTTCTACGGAGTTAGTGTTTACACCCCAATTTTCACCAGCCTAAGGGTCCACATGAAAATTATTCAAGGGCTTACTTTTTGTGAGAATGATCTCCTCACCTTGTACGTCATCCTCAATCCTCACCAAAAAACAAATTGTTCTAAAACTTTTAACCCAACTAAAATTTGGCTGAAAAATATTAGTAATATAAATGACTCAAAGTAAAATTCGAATCAACCTTAGATGAGGTTAAAAAATTTCGAATCACGTGCTTTGTGAGGATTATCTACAAGTGAGGATATCATCCTCACAAAAAATCATCCCTTGGATCATCTCCATGTGGTACCATAGGATGGTGGAAATGGAGTGTTAAGAAGAGAAAAAGTATATATATTATTATAGTGTGCAAACATGAAACACCTACTCCCCCATTTCAACTTAAGATCAGAGTTGGGTTTTGGGCTTAACTTTTGCAACATCATCTTCATGGGCTATCATCAGTATATAACCGACCAATTAAACAATAATATCTAATATTTAACTTCTAGACTCTACTCTAACCCTACCTTACCTTTACAGTTAAACCTCAATAAACAGTTGTATTGTGATTATTAGGGTTAGCAACTTCCACTATTTTGAGCAGATTAATTGATGTTTTTGCTAATCAAACAACAAACAGAAACCTCAACAAAATTTTAATTTACCCAACATAATCAACAGAGAGCAAGAATAAAAATCAAAATTTGACACAAACAAGCTGAATTCAAAACAGCAATGGCGAAACAATAGTTCACAAATTTAAGCTCTGCATATAAATCAACAATCAAGACAGAGAGCGAGAGAGAGGAGTCCTCACCTGTGACCGATCGATCCTTCGCCTCAGAATCTCTGCAACTATGGGAGGTCCTAGGGTTTCGAGCCTTCGAGAGGAGAGAGAGAGAGAGAGAGAGAGAAAAAATGGGCTTTGGACCTAGATGGGAGAAAGTTGTATTGGATATGGACTTGAAGTCCATTTAAATATTTACAGGACCTTAATACCCATATATGCAGTCCAAATTCCAATCGCGTCACAAATCTGAACTCTTTGATCATGGAGGCCCATTATCAACGACTGAGATTAGCGCAGTTAAATCTCCAAATTCTTAGGAAGTTTAATTAGCCTACTTTTTTTCTCTCCCGTGTTTGGGTACGCTTGCTTATGGAAGACGTACTCCGGAACGCAAATCCGACCGTATTAGTTGACCGCAACTTTATCTTAGCAAATGGAAAAGGGTATGCATAGGATAAGGGAGTTCTTAAAAGAGTCTTTTACCTCGTGAACCTCAAAGCTTTAAGTTTATTACATTTACTACCTTGAACTTCACAAAACTCTTCTAAAGCCTCTCTTTTTCAACTTCGTTACAAATACTACCCTAAATTATTAAAATTCTAATTTTGGCATGATCACCCAACTAGTAACCTAGGTTTTTCCCTCTTCAAACAAGTCCTCTTCAATAGCAAAACTGTTATCTACTCTGCTCTTTTTGTATTCACATGTCTCTTTGTATCTCTACCAAACCTGAAATCCTAACCAACTAATGCACTTAGGATATGATTTTCTCTATGTGAACTAGCAAAAAAATAAAACCAAATCGATGGTGGGGAGAACTGACCAGATAACTTTATGAAGTTTTGAACCAACAAAGCTCCCACCACTAATTAGTTTTTTACGAACATAAACGAGTTGAAGTTTTATAAGTTAGCAACACAAGATACTCTAATATTCTACAAGAGATTTATCTAAAATAATCTCTTGTCTTTAGGTTAAGTATGAATTATGCTTAAATAGGTGATTGATTTGAAAGAAGTTAATTAAACGACTAGAGATTTGGAATTTGAAGTTCATTACTAGTTGGGTTACTTTATTAGGATGGGAAGATCATCATCGTTTCTCCCACGGTAGACTCTAATTGTAATTCCTCTTCAGAAATCTGAAACAAGTTCATATGTTTCGGAGTCCTTTAACAAAAATGAAATGGTAATTTGATAAATTAAAGAAACTGTGGAGACGAATAGAGCAGCGCAGATAGGGGTTGATGGCTGCTCCTGCAGAAATTTGATGAGGAAGAAAACTGAACTTAGGTTACCAGTTGTGTGGAGGGCAAAACAGGAAGTTAAAAAATCTAGGGTAGTATTTGTAACTAAATTCAAAAATAAAGGTTTTGAGGGAGTTTTATCAAGTTTAAGGTCGTAAAAGTAATAAATCTTCAACTTTGGGGTCTATATAGTAAAAGACCCTTCTTAAAAATGTTGGGGAAAGACAAGTTAAATAGGCTTTTAGTCCAAAATCATCCTTTAAATTTTTTCTTTCTTTTTATTAGAGGTGGTGAGGGTGTAAAGTAAACTAACACATCACCTCCACCGTCGGCCACTGCACTGAACTCCATTGTCAGCCACCTCAACCTCACCGCTGACCACCTAACAGAAAGAGAGAGAAGAGTGAAAGAGAGAGGCAGAGAAAAGACTGAAAGAGATAGGGAGAGAAGAGAGGAGAGGAGAGAAAACTAAAGGACCTGCAATGCCCCAAATCCGATTACAATATAAACCTAATTCTAAACTCGCGACTCGATACCTTAAAACTAAACTTATAACTTTCAATCTAAAATTAAGATTTAAACCGTAGGCTCAAACAAAAGTCCAAACAAAATGTAACTCATAAAATTTTGATTAAAAACACATTAGCCTGTGCAATCAAAGAAACACAAAAGTTAATTCATCAACATCAACAATAAAGATGAGTTTGTTATATCTTTAAACTGAACTGCACCACGGCTGCCTACGTACCCAATTATGGATCAAGCATAACATAGTTCCCAAGAACACTCACAACAAGGTGTCTACATCACTTTTCAACTTCAGTACAAATTCAACCAACTTACACATTCTCCCAACAAACATAACGTATATCTCTACATCTAACAACTGAAGTAGGTATATTCTTCAAATAATTAAGTTTTTTTCGACCTCCAATAGTTTACTCATAATCTTCATTTCAATTTTTTTCAATTTGGTGGTCCACAAAATTAACCAATTATGCATTGGGCTAACTTGTGTTAACATCGACTCTTCTTCGTCAATAAACAAGTAACACGCCTCAGCTATGGTATACCACTATAAATTCCGATTGCGACACCTCGGTTATCGCATAAAATGCAAATAGAGAAGAACGAGCCAACCACACTTTTACACCTATGTTTATCGTCCCCCTTTGCAATATATATTATTGTAACTTTGGTACGGATGAAGTCAATAAAAATTTCGTACATACATTCTTGTACTTACACTTTTACACTTACGCAAATAGTGTAAAAATTATAACATGGGCTAAATTTAACGATAATATTACAGTGAAAAAGTATTGAACAAAATACCAGTGCTCGCGCGTAAAATACTGGATGTCACGCGTTTCACGCTAGAAGGTTAGTTATAACGATTTTCAAAATTGAATGCGATTGATAAATCTCGAAAAAGATCCACATTTTGTTGCTATTCATTGATTATTGAAAGAGAGAGACCCACATTTGAGAGACCACATTGTATGTCGATTTGGTCGGTGATTCATTCAACCATCATCCATATAGTTTCTATCTGAAAGGAACACCTCTGGGACCTCATGGAGTGGATGTGGGTCCCACTTAAGAAGACCTCACGACGGCCGTCCGATCAATTTGTAAGACCCATTTGCCTTAAAAAGGAGGTCTACCATCTATCCCTAGCTAAGCTTGCAACTGTAGGAGTAGGACCAGAACTTTAGTGCTCCTAATTTATTAGGGTTTCAAAATTTGGACTGGCCTGCATCCAAATAACACCAAAAACTTATGAACAAAATTCATTTGATCTTCTCAAGAAAAGTATCCAATTTTAGTATCAATTTTTGTTCCTTTGTTAAGAGCTTGACACCCAGAACTGAACAAATTTAAATTATCTCTCTATCTCTCTCTACCTTATTTTGTTGCCTACCACTCTTTTCTCTCTTGCAACCTTGCATTGCAATTACAATATTTGACGTATACGTTTAGGTTGCAAACAATAAAGAATTAATGCATAATTTGACTAGTCAAAAATGAAAACCAAGTACCATCTTTATTATCATTAGAGCATTGCAATGTTGGTGTCAGTAACACATTTCAGCTCAATATAAGAGGGCTGATTTTTTAGAAGCATACTCTCTTCACCATATAGATCATCCTCACAAAATATCAATTCATTCTAAAATTTTTAACCCGATCAAATATTGGACTCTACTCCCCACTGTTTATATTTTTTTCTGTTGTCCGAGCTTTTTCCTAAATTTGCAAAAATACAGTAGTGTGGGAAGAATAGTGTATGCGGCAATTTCTTACTTTCTTGACCGCAAATCAAGGGTGTAAGTAGAGCGGGCAATTAGATTCCCCTTGTAGTAAATGCTAATAAAAATTGAACAAACGTCTAAATTGTCCATAACAACAAACACTACCAATTATGCCTAATTTGGCACAAGCAAAATTTGTGAGTGAGTCTGTTGTTAATAAGATCAGTAACTTAATGTTGGCAGGTTTTGAACTTAAGTCTATGCTATCAACAACAACAACAATAACAGACCTTACTTACTAAGCTAGTTAGTACTTGCAGCCTCAATCAACTTCTTTGATCGTGCGGTCCTCCGCACACCTCTCACCCTACGCTATTGCATGATACCTCAACGATTCTTAAAACTTTTTTATACCTCTCCGTTGTCTTTCCATCCTTAGCAAAAACAAAAACAAAAAAAAAAGGCCCAAAACAGGTGGAAAATCAACCTTTTATGTTGGTTGTGATTCCGCTAGTCAAACAAGTGACCTTCTCAGATGATCAATTCCAATTCCATTCTCACCGAAAATGACACCCCTAAACGTATAAACGATGTTTCAACAACCAACGACACAAATCATGGGGGATTTAGACTTTCTTCAACCATGATCTCAAATTCCATGTGATGATCTAATTACAAAGAAACTCAGGTCATTTGACAGCATGTAAGAGGCGGAGGCACAATGCAACCAATTTTTAACCAAATCCCATTACAAAACCACGATCAAAATCTGTCCCACTAATATGAATAACCACTTGTTAGTGTGGTTAGAAGCATAATTTCAATAATGAAGGTGTTGGGATCAAATTCCAATAAAGGGAATTTCTCTTTGAATTTGCATTCAAATTCAAAAAACAAATCATGTATATTGTATACATTTAGGATTTACTCAAAGTTTCCCTTACAACTTCCAAGTCGATTTTAAGGGAATAACAAAACATTTATATATGAAAAACTATATGTTTATGTTCTAAGATTCTCAAAACGATCCACCTGCTACATGTATTCTCATCCTCTCTGTCAACCAAAAACAATGGATCCCCACAAAACCCTAATTACAGATCATCATCTTCATCCACAACATAATATCCCCTACCCCTCCCTCCTCCTCTACACAACCTTAACCCTGTGGGACCTGATCATTCCGAAGTTCTCATTGGCCGATCAAGCAAGCTATTACCATTTACATCATCCCCATCCAACGGTTTACATTAATTCATCCCGGGCATGGATATACCTGACATTGTATAACTGTTTTACCTATCTTAAAACCCGGAACCACTGTAAAACCCACCCGAGGATCCACTATTAGTGTACCATTTTCTGAAAAGAAAGCGTCTTCGGCCACGCTCTCCATATACACATCGGAAAATCGACACCCTTTTCTCATCTGAAAGATTTTGGCTTCGGGTTCAAATGAGAATGCCAAGCAATGCAAAACCCAAACCCGTTTCGCCATTTCCACAAACCCTGTAAAGAAACCAGTTTCCGGGTACCCACCAGTATTCACAACGTTTCTCTGATTCAAATCGCCGAAAAACGATAATTCCATCTTTGGATGAACTAAAAGAAGGTACTTTTCACGGCAGAATTTCCCAAACTCGCGATTTTTGTAGAGCAATTCATTCTGGTTCATCGATTTCAACTCTCTGAATTCATCAAAGAACTGATGACATCTCTTCTGATTCTTTTGTTGATGATTCGGAGGAGAAAAATCACTATACTGGAATCCATCGAACATCTTTCGACAAACAAACGATTCAAATGCAAAGCAAACATGATTCGATCTGGCATAAACAACATCGGGTTCGATTGAATTAGCAGCTGCATTCATATCCCATCCTGAAGATCTCATCTCACTGATCATCAACTTGACAAAACTCCGAATTGATTTAACTGTTTGTCTCAAAACTGTAATAAAATGGTTTGGATTTAAGCCAGAAAAATGAAGATCATCAGAAACAAAGGGAGGTCCACTAGATTTCAATTTCTTCTCAAGAGATCTATTCAGTCTATCAGATTCTTCCAATTTTTCCTTCAAAAAGTTAATATCAGAATCCTTAACCTTAACCTGAGACTCAAATTTTCTCCTCATGATCTCATAAGTCTTTAATAAACCCTGTTGTTCTTGAATTTCAGCCAGCAATATCGTAACTTGAGGAGACGGATCGATCTGTTTCTTCAAAAAAATTTGTTTCAACTCTGATAAATGTTTCAATTCATTGACTAAAATCTCATCAGACGATTGAATTCCTTCAGCATCATAAGGAGATTGAAAAATCTGTAACTGAGCATAAGCAGCTTTAACAGAAGAAATACTTGCAAAAAGCTTAGCAAGAAGAGCTTCCATGGAAGCTCTGATTCGAACCTTCACTTCGTCTTCGATGGAGGTTTTCATTCGTACCTTACCAATCCGATCTTCCGGGGCAATCCCAGACACCCGGAGTTTGAGAACTTTAGTGAATGTTCGAACTAGACCGCTGACGTTCGAAGCGGGTTCGGGTCTAACCGGATCCATCTGTAAGATCAGTAGTAGTAGAAGAAATCAGGTCAGGAATGGTGGTTAGATTTTAGAGAGAGAAACAAAATTTAGAGAGAGAAGTGGATTTGATGCTACAACATGGAGTCAGAAACAGGGTTTTAAGGCCTAAAAAAACTTACCTAAATTGATCAAATATGAAGAAGAAGATGAATTTGATCTAGGTTTTATTTTTCTATTATTAGTATTTTTGGAAGGATTAAGGGGGAGGCGGGAAGGAAGAAGGGAATATTTGCAAGTAAGAAAAATTCAATCCAATCAACCATTACGGAGACATTCTGTATTTGTGGGATCTGATTCTGTCTTTACGGGGTGTCAAAAAGGTACTTCTAATTTTAAATACATATTTTTTTCGATGGCCTAATTTAAAAATTTAAGAAGGCATGGATGTGAACAATGACTCCTAGGGAGTGATGGGTTAGTTATCCTACTCCAATTCTCCTTGGAGCTTAGAAAATGAATTCTATCATGTTCACCCACTTGTATAGAGGGTGCACAATACCATCCACATCGAGGAGTCAGACTTAATGCAGTCAAAAGATGGTGGAATTGATTGTCCAACATTTGACGACTTGACGTGGACGTATCGTGCACCCTCCGTAAAAGAAGGTGCACAAAAAAGCACTCTTTTGACTATGATGTTGTTACTATTAATGCCTCAATTTTTTGTGTTCTTATCTTTTTGTGGTATATGTATATGATAATTTGCCGTTAGTCCACAAATAAGAGACAAAAAAAGCTATGAATATTCACAATTTTATAAGTGTTGTGAATATTCACAATTTTGAAAAGTGCAGTGAATATTCAGTGTTAAAATTAATGTGAATATTCACATCCGTTATATCTATTATTTGTAGACCCACTGCAAATTACCATGTAAATATAATATTGATCTCCCACCAAAAACCCACAAAGTTGAGGCATTCTGATGCAAATATTAGTAGGATACTAAGCATGGCCTATAATTTTTTGTGTGAAGCTGAGGAGAAGCAATCCCAAATACACATGTAAGCGCTATTTAATTAAAACTCGAATACCAAATTTCATGCATTAAATGCGCTTATGTGTGTGATTGGGATTAATTGCTTCTTCTCAGTTCTACACCAAAACTTGTAGTAGCAAAATTTTACACAAAAACATTTATAAGCCAAGGGAAACATGGAGTTGGATAACTACCCAACAACTAGGAGTAGAAGATCTATACTTACATACGAATAATAATCATGTATTTGTTAGAAATTATAATGAATGATAGATGTGGGATCCACCTCCCTCTTTTCTTGTCTAACAATTAATCTTATACTATTTAAGTCCATCAACCAACCATCTTTTTGGATGATGGGCCTTTTAAAACACAAAATCACAGCCAGGTAGTTCTTTAATTTCTTTGTTTTCTTTCTTTAGATTGATGGTTTTTTTTAGTTTTAAATTTTTTAAACTTCATAAATTGGTTTTTGAGGAACAATTAAACCTTGGACAAGACAAACAACAAAACAAAATACCTCAAATTTAGAGTATTCAATTCTAAATATGGTTGTCTAAAAATGTAAAACATAAGAAAACAAAAATGTTATATTTGGTATTATACTCAATTCAACCAAACCCTACAATTTTTTTTTGGCATATAACCTTTGGACTAGTAATCGAAGCAGTTATAATATCGAGCTCATTAAAAATTGAACCTAAGATTTCTCAAAAAATTACACAAGCTACACTTAGCTACATACATTATTCCAGATGCAAAATTGAAAAAAAAAAAAAAAAAAAAGTTTGAAGGCCGTAAAATGTTTTTTTAAAATTTAATTTCTTAAAACAAAAAAATTGTTTAATTTTATTCAAAACTTCAAAAAAATAATTAATTAATTTTCAAAAAACGACATTGAGGGACCCAACATTGAAAACCTTGAAATAAAATGAAAAAATAATGGGACGATGTTTAGCAAACTAGCAGCTTTCATGCACGCTTATCGTTCAAAGTTGGGACTTGGGACTTACGAGTTGGACCAGAAAAGCATATCCTACTCAAGTGTGTTATAGACACACTTGATTAATGATATTACCAGGCAACATTATTATTCGAACCTACAATTGCAAAAATGAATCAATTCCATTTTCACCTGTCAAATCATAAGAACCTTCCGTGCATTATCACTACTCTACGTTTTCATAATTCATATACTAATTACCAATTAAGTACTTCTCTCTTCCCAGCTAATATTTATTCAAAAAAACGTATAGAGAAAAAAAAAATTCATAATTAATAAAAATCATAATTTATGTTAAATAAGTGAACCGACCAAGAAAATTATATTATACTTCTTGCACTACCAAGGTCAGTGGATTGTGTCCACGTGGCATCTTATGGGACCACTAACAATGAACGATTGGCCCCACCTTCTCATGTGTTCATGCACCAAAACTATCAACTTTAATTGATAATTTCGAACCGTTAGATCAGGGAGTTTGAATCTAACGGCTATAAGACACCAATACGGTACAGATGACTTTACTTGTGGGTCCAATGGGTTTGTTTGTGTATCACGGGAGGTCAGGATATTCATCTTTAGACAGACTCTTTGAGTCTGTGGGACTGTTGGGTAGTACGTGTCAGCCGTACATGAGAGCTGTACCAAAAGTCACGGTGATGCCAGTACTATTGTATCAACAAAATTAATCACGACAGAGTTTATATAGTAATTCGTAAAATTAGCCGTTAAATAAATACGCATAATGAACGTACCGTCAATGTAGCTGACTGAAATTACAATTTTGTCCCTGGTTTTAATTCATTTGACGAAGAACTCCAGAAACAGAGACGTTTACACCATAAACCCTTTCAATGGCGACCTTTGACCTCTGCTGCAACTCTGCAACTCAAACCAGAAACAGATTTCAAGCCTCCATTAATAGAAAACAAAGAAAGAAAGAGAGAGAAAGAGAGAGAGAGAGAGAGAGTTAGAGAGAGAAAGTACAAATAATAGTGAAGAAGAAAGCAAAGATCAATCTTTTTTTCTTTTCTCACAAGCTTAACATAGAAAGTAAACCAAGAAAAAAAGTTCTATCTCTCACTCTTTCTTCTGAAATAATACATGAGGTTCAAGAAACTAAAAGAACCCAAAAAGGATCACTACAAAACCCAAATAAAGAACCCTTTTTGAAGCATAAACACCAAAAACCATTGAATATATAAATCTGAAACTTACTCTAAAATCATGGGTTTTTGAAATAAAGTAAGAAAAAAAAAACAGAGATTACAAAAAAGGGATCTTTTTGCATATTTGATCAAAAAGGTTTTTTTTTCACATACCTTTTGATGAAAGTTCCCGTTTAGCGTTTCTGGCAATCAAAAATAGATTCTTGGATGATTTATGAATCCTTATTGATGAAAAGCAGGGCTTTTAAAGTTTCTCAAAGAAGTAAGTAATGATCTTCCTTTGACCAAGAAGACTTATTACTACTTCTTCTGAACTTTTTAATGGTGAAGATGACCTGAAAATCAATCTGTAGTTTTTCTAGAGAGAGAAAGTAAGAAAGAGAGAGGGTTTTTGAGGTGGAGAACAGAGAAAGACAGAGCGGGAAGAAGAGACGAAAAGAAAGAAAACCCCAGACTGAGACAGCAGACGTTGGGAATATAAAAGTAAAACAAATAGGTTCGGTCAATTTTATAATTGTTTATATTACTATGTTACCCTCACTCTTGAAATCTATTTACAAAACTACCATTTTAATTTTTGTTATTATGCGCGTGGGTCTGGTTGGAAATTTAATGAGAGAGATTTGCGTTACGCGCACGATCAGGTTCACACACCGATGACTGACACGTGTTCAATCGTCATTGATTGCTGGGCCTATTTTGTATATTCTAGAAGTGGTCCCCACTGTCCCCGGCCTTTCTTGTGGGCTAGCCCTTAACCCCTTCGTTTTGATTAGGAAGCCCACCTTTGGACCCAGATATTGAGTCCACACTCAGTTCAATAAACTTTCCTCGTGCAATCTGCAATTTGACCGCATTCATGCTATGGCTTTGTACTCATGTAGCTAATATCCATTAACTACCCAGCTTTTAAATAAGAGAGCTCAATATACATCCTTATTCATATATTATCTCTTGGGTCTACATAAAGTTGATCCAAGAAATAATTTTGGATGGCGATGTTCTCCTCGTCATCAAGTAACCATGTTGTTCATCCTTACTAAAAATTAGCACATTTTAGAACTTATAACTCTATCATCTGGTGATTAGAAATCATTGAAAATAATGGTGGTTGAACTATTTATTTTATCATTGATTTCACTTAATGGATAATAAGGTTACAAGTTTTAGAATTACTGACTTTTTGTTAGAGAAATCTACATGATGAAGGGAATATCCTAAATTGAAATTAACCCTTGAATTATCTCTATGTGAAGAAGTCCCAGGCTTATATACATTCAAAGTATGAATAAAAATGTATGAGAGTGGGTAAATGAGAATGGGTTGAAATATTAATTTGTCTCCGATAACTAATTTATATACGTTAAATACTAATAATCGCTTTGTTTGTAAACATATTTTTAAATTTTTTTTTATGTTATTTCATAAGGGTATAATAGGGAAACGATAATTTCAACCTCATAATCATCTCTGGGGTGCAAGTGCCAACTAATTTAATTGGTAAAGTTTGTTGTTGATAGCACATACCTGGGTTCAAATCCCGCATCCATTGAATAAATTAAAAAATGTTAGTGGGTGTTCTTAATCTTGGTGCATACAAATACTCAATGTCGTCGATGGTTGATTATCCAATGTTTGTAAGTTGGTGGTTTCGCTCTCCTTCTCTCCATCTATTAGGAGTTGTATTCTTTTTCATTTAGTGGCATCATTTTTGTTATGCCCTAAGAAGCACGGACACTGACACGGGGACACA